>KE507042.1:30636-41937 GCA_000441515.1 Elaeis oleifera
GAATCTAAATCCAGAGAAGAATTGAGTTTAACCATGTGCTAGTATGGTTCTCCTAAACTCAATAGGATTTCACTAAATCCTAACTCAATTGAAATTTCATAAGCCCAATTGGTTAATTCAAGATTAATTCTCTTAATGTGTGACCCCATAGGTTCCATTCTATCTAGCAGTGAGATATATTATGATCTCCATTACAATATCATCGAAACTCTTTTCGATGGATTAAATAATTTTAACTCTGCTCTTCGAGGATCATCGATCATCAAGACAATGTCTAATGAGTCTCACAATCTGTCAGTGACACTTAGCAGTATGTAGTGGCAACCCAGTAGAATAAAAGTATGAATTTTTAGGTGTAGTTATCATGTGATTCAGTCTTCTATCGTGAGTTTCAATTTGATGGAGATCATGGAGAACTCATCAGACCTCATCATCAGTCATATGCTAGATTGGATCGACTCAAGTTCACTTGTGAATCTCATAGAAACTCTTTTCTAGTATTTGCACTTGCTTTGGTCAAAGACTTTCTGAACTCAGTTTCGCAAATCGCATAGAACTTCTCCTTTTCTATCAAGATCGATAGATTCTATCTAGGTGCATCCTACTTTTAATAGCAAATCTGAACTTACTGCAGCCAACATACACAGCAAGGACCCGAATGGCTAAGGACCAAGGGAACGTGTAGTGAAACTCAATAGCCTCGCTGTGAATAGCCAATGACACCGCAGGTCAAAGGACCACTCATACCATTGTAGCATCGAAATAACTACTGATGAGTGAGTAGACATTCAAGTGGTTTCTCATATTGATCATGCTCGATGCAAGTTATTCTCTAACAACCACCTACACTCTCATCCCAGTATTCCTATACTAAAGATCGGAGACTTACCTGTCCAGAATGGAGATGATCCATGTATCGATTTTAAATGGATTGATTACTATCCTCCATGATGATCTTTTGATCAAAAATATTTAAAATTAACCACTAATTAATATATATCTCAAATTCTCAACACCTTAAGAATATACAAAATTATCTTTGTTAATTTCTAGGATAAATCATGTACACATAAATATAATTGAATAAAAAATATATTTATTAATAATAAAAATATTATAAATACAAAGTTAAGTCTTAAAATTATAAAATATGTTAGCCAACAATTGGCTTCTAAGGCACTTATCTAACAAAGTAATGACATAATGAACTTAAAGTTTAAAAAGTATGGAAAAGTCTAGAAGAAGCAATCTCATTGTTAGAGAAGCTTTTAATGTACTTTAGAAGCATTGAGATCAAGAAATACAAGTTTGAGATGACAAATTTTTGAAGAAAATGAAGTTGGAAGTCATGAATTAACCTAAACTTTTATAAGCTGTCTGTGGCACGCTTGGAAAAATTTGGCATGCCTTTGAGCTAACTAACACAGATTTGAGCCAACTTAATCTCAGAAAATAAAGAATAGAAATTATAATTTTCTCTTAGTAGAGTCAAGGTATCTAAGCAGATTCAGAGTTAGTCAACTAAGAGTTTGGGTGAGTTGACTCAGACTGTTTCTAAGACAAAAATTATTCTAATGGCTATTCGGTTTTCACAATAGCTAATATACTTTCTCAAGTCAATTTTAAGGCTATTGAAGCTTGAAATTCAATTGGAAAGCAAAAAAAGAGATGGAAAAGAGAAAAACTTTCATTCTTATTGAGTGCATTGAATATCCTTAAGAAAGAAAATAAAGAGGAGTTAAGTGATTTGATTGTGTGGGCAACCAACTGAAAAGCCTTCAAGCATCCATTCGAGATCCTCTAATCCGTTCAAGAAGGAAGTCAAGTCCCCAAAGAGCATTAATTAATGATTTTTCCAAGCTTTAACAAGTTCTATTTTCTTGAGCTTTGCTTATTTCTTTTATATTCAATTGTTTTATTGTTTCTTTACAAGTTTTTTTGAAAAAAAGAAACTTGGGATTGAGGCTTGTCCAAGTCTAGAGTTGGACGGTGTAGGATTTTAGTTGGTTAGCTCAGAAAAATCAACTAGATTTGATTATGAGCTCGATAAAATAATCATGCTTAATCAAGAGGATTATAGTGAAATTCTCAAGGAGAGAGAGTTGAGGAGTGGATGTAAGTACTGAGTTTGATACTAAGCCACTATAAATTTATGATATTTGTACTGCTTGTGCTTGCTCTTATCTTATGCATTGTTCTATTACTTATCTTGCTGCGTATATTTATTTCATTCTCATATTATACAATTAAGTTTAGGTTAGTTTCATTTAAGAATTATTTGTATTTATGATTGTGTGTTTCTTTTACTTTTATTTTTTACTAATTTAATTTTATCTTAGCATAACACAATACTTTCAAAATTACTTTGGGTAATAGTACTTCTTAATTTTTTTTTAAATCCAATTCACCCCTCCTCTTGGATTACTGCATCTAAGCAAAAGAGTCCAATCAATCCATTTTATTCTTATCGGATTTTTCAACTAGCTTGTGCCTCGATACTAATGACACAAGTACAGAAGATGTTTCTCCAAGTTTAGCAATGAAAACGTCAATTATGCCTCATACCGATCATCCTCCTGAAGGTTCTAAATCAAATTTTGTGTTATCTAATTCCTCAACATCCATTAAAAACTTGAGTCCACCTCCACTTCGACGTCCCACTCGTTCCAACTTTGGTCAACCTCCGAAATGACTTGGTTATTCACCTTAGTGATATGGTCGTTCTACTTCTTTTTTTATCCTTGTTAATTCCATTTCGTTTCCTTCTACCTACAAAAAGCTATACAATATGAGTGTTGGAGAAAAGCAATGGTAGATGAGCTTCATACACTTGAGACTAATCAAACTTGGGACCTTGTTCATGCAAATGATGTATTTATGATTGGCAATAAGTAGGTATACACTATTAAAATGAAGCATAATGGTACACTTGATAGATATAAGACTCAACTTATGGCTCAGAAGTATAAAGGAATATGGCATCGACTATGAAGAAACATTCTCCTCCATAGCTAAAATGACTACTGTTCGCATACTATTTGCTATAGCTTTGGCAAGGGGTGGTCTTTGTATCAAATAGATGTGAAGAATGCTTTTCTATATAGGTATATGAAAGAAACTGTATATATGGAGCCTCCTCTTGGGTATCCTCTTTCCACTCCTAATTTAGTGTGCAAACTTCACAAGTATCTTTATGGTCTTAAGTAGGCTCCTCGGGCATGGTTTGAAAAATTTCGCTCCACTATTCATTCTACTGGCTTCCAACAAATTTTAATGATTGCTCCCTCTTCATCATCATTTTATTGATGGAATAATTGTTCTCTTGTTGTACATTGATGACATGGTTATAACAGGAAGTAATAGAATGGCATCACTCAGTTAAAGAGCTTTCTTCAGGCTTCTTTTTACATGAAGGATCTTGGTACCCTTACTTTGTTTGGAGATCACCTACTTGTCTAGTGGTTTATTCTTTGTCAACAGAAGTATCCAAAAGACTTGATCAAGTTAGCAAATCCAATCTCATAGATAATAAGATTTGTGCCATACCAATGGAAGTTAATGTGAAATTGATGCGAGATGACGAATAGTCTATCTCTGACTCAAATTTGTATAGATGCCTTGTTGGAAGTCTTATCTATCTTACCATAGCTCACCCAGATATTTCCTTTATAGTACAAATTGTTCATCAATTTATTCTAATCCACGATGATGCCATCTTACTACATTTCATCTTATTATTCAATATCTAAAGGAACAATTGATCATGGATTGACCTTTCTTGGCAACTCTTCTCTTGCTCTTATAGCCTTTGTAGATGTAGATTATGTAGGATGTCTTGACACTAGGCACCTACCAGTGGTTGGCGTGTTTTTTGGGTTCCTCACCAATCTCATGAAAATGCAAGAACAAGATAGAGTTGCTAAGTCTTTAACATAAACAGAAATGGATCTATGTTATCAATTAGCTCAGAATTATTTTGCTTTGGTGACTTCTTGTGAAACTAGGAGTGCCTTGTCCACAACCCATCTCTGTTTATGCAGACAATATCAGCACCATTTGTATTGCAACCAATCCGGTGCATTATGAACGAACTAAGCATATCGAGATGGATTGCCATTATATTTGAGAACCTGTGTAAGATCACAACCTAGCTCTTTCTCATGTTCCTTCTTGATCAACTAGCGAACTTATTTACCAAATCTATGACTTCTGCTTGTCGTATTTATTGGTTAACAAATTGGTGCCCGTTGACTCCCTATATCAATTTGAGGGGGATGTGAACAGAAGACCATAGATCATGACTAGAATTATGGGTCAAGATTGGCTGTCAAGACTGGTTGGATTACAAGAAAATTATAAGCCTCAATTGGCTGTCAAGATTGGCTGGGATTATAAGAAATTATTGATCCAATTGACTGTCAAGATTGGCTGAAATTATAAAAAATTATAAGTTTGGATTGCCAAAAATTTTGAATTTAAAATTCCCAACCTATATAAACATTCCTTTCTAAGTGCTCCACATTGTAGTATAAATATTTATATAAAATTGTAACATGGTAGAGATTGATTCTACCGATTCTTCCTTTTTATCAATACCATTCCTCTCTTTTTGCCACGTTATCACTTTCATGCTATTTAATCATAAATATTTCAAAAAATACTTTCACATATAACGTTCAAAACTTCCACCCCTTTGTTCCTTTCATTTGCAAGGCCCCAAGACTTCAATTTATAAGTTAAACTCTTTGATTTCAATATCCAAAATTAATATTATCTCTTTTCATGCTTCTAGTTGCTACATGGATTGGTGCTTGTGTCCACCTACTTTTCCTTCATATGTTCACGGTACATGCTGAACTCATGTTCCAAAAATATGAGCTCAGATCCTCAAATGTTCAAACGTCTATAAACATTGTTATTTTACAATGTCTGTCAACATTAGCTGCTTTCATGGACTTTCAGTTATTATAATTGAAGAAACAGATCCTACCTTTGACAATTCATTCACCAATAATCCCCACAGGTGCAAGACCCATTCCTGAAATGGTGGAAGCGATTCGAATCCCTCACGACAATTTCCCTCCCTCAATCGCTGATATCATCTTTATCACCGTATGGCAATCTCCGCACACACGAAGGTTCTTAACAATCTGAAGGGGAGTCCCCTGAGGTGTGGTTAATAATCCAAAAGCAATTGCCAGCTTCTCACTGTGCTGAGCTAGCATGGCTTCCTTGTGTTCCTCTTCCATGTCATGGAGCACAAAGTCTAAATTTGGGTGATATCCTTCCTTCTTCAATCGAATCATCATCTCTTCAAGCTTTGCATATATCTGCTCTGATAACGGATGCTTTCTATCAGAAGCTATGAATGAATGTACCTTGTTCTTAACCTGAATCCAACTGCACCCAGCTTCTTTCTTCACTTTCCTTTCATCCATCAGCTTTCTTATGTCGTCTCTTTCCTCCCATTTGCCAGCAGCTGCATAGATATTTGACAAAAGCACATAAGCAGCTGAATGCATTGGTTCAAGTAATATCAACTTCTTTGCAGCAAGCTCTCCTAGTGTTACATTCCGGTGAACCCTGCATGCTCCCAGGAGTGTACGCCATAAAGTTGCATTTGCCGGAAATGGCATCCCTTCCATGAGACTCAAGGCCTCTTCAAGTCTCCCTGCACGGCTATAAAGATCAACCATGCAAGCATAGTGCTCCATAGTCGGACTGATTTGGTGATCCTTGACCATTGAATTGAAATACCTCCGGCCTTCTTCAACGAGACCTGTATGAGTACAGGCAGTGATCACACCAATGAATGTGATACCATCCATTTCCAAACCTCGAGCTTCCATTTGTCCAAATAAATTAAGCGCCTTCTTTCCGTATCCATGCTGAGCATAACCAGACAGCATTGAATTCCATGACACCAAGTCCCTCTCAGATTGCCTCTCAAAGACTTCCTGAGCACTCTCTATGCTCCCTCTCTTTGCATACATGGTGACAAGAGCACTGCTCACACAGATTGCATCTTGATGTCGAGACTTGATTGATATGGCGTGGAATTGCTTCCCCTGGTCTGTTGCAGCTGTTGGACTAGCACATGCATCAATGGCACTAGAGAGTGTGAACTCATTAGGCTTCACTCCCTCCCTTGCCATCTCTCTGAACAGCTTCACTGCCCTTCAGAATCCCCAGCTTGAGCATAGCAAGCCAGCATTGCAGACCAAGTGACGATGTCCTTCCCTCGACCTCTCTAAAACAGAGAGGGCTTCATGGGTGTTGCTGAGCTTAGTATAGGCAGCAAGCAGTGCAGTGCCAACAGAAGGGACATGTTGGTAGTTGGTTTGATAACGTGCGCATGGACTTGAAAGGGAGATATGACCGGCGAAGCTGTCAATAGAATGGAGTAAGTGAAATCATTAGGCTCCACATTCTCTTTCCTCATTTCATTGAAGAGAAACACAGCTCGAGCAATGTCTCCATTTTGTATGTAGCCACCAATTATAGCAGTCCATGATACCACTGTCCGAGCACCCAACATCGAAGAAAATAATTCGAAGGCATCATCCAGTTCACTGCATTTGCTATAAGCAACCATGAGCGCTGTCATGATATTGTCATCTGATCCAAACCCTCTTTTACAATGCAACAATGGAGCGGTCGAGCAAAGACAAGTTGCTTAAGATTAGCACATAGCTTGATCACGGTAGCGAAGCTCAACTGTGTCGGCTTCACACCAGCTACTCTCATCTGATAGAAAAGTTCAAGAGCCTCAAAATCATATTTATTCTGCACGAGACCAGCAATCATTGAGTTCCAAGACACTGCATCTCTGTTCACCATGCCACTGAATACTCTTCTAGCTTCTTGGACTAATCCGCACTTTGAATACATGTTCATCAGGGAATTGCACACAAAGATGGTTGACTGGTACCCAAACTTGATCAACTGGCTATGCGCTCTCTTCCTCGCTCGACTGCTCCCAAGCTGCAGCAGATGCCAGGACACTGGCAAAGTAAAGGATTTGGCCTAATTCCTCCAGCTGCATCTGGAAGAAGACTTCCAGAACCCCATCTTGGCGCCCATTCTGAGTGTACCCAGTAAGCAATGAGGTCCAAGTGATGACATTTCTATCCGGCATCCGATCAAAGACTTTCCTTCCATCGTCTACACTACCACATTTCATATACATGTCTACAAGAGAAGTACCAACGCCGACTGCTGCTCCATATCCATATTTTGTACAAAGAGTATGCAGCTGTTTACCAAGAATTCGATCTGAAAGGCATCCACACACCTTCACAATGCAAGAGAAGGTGCAGTCATCCATGGCTCTGCCTGAACGATGGGTTTCCAGGAAAAGGTTGACAGCTTTTGGTTGAGATTGTTCTGGGAGTAATGGAACAACAGGTGGTTAATCTCGGCGAGGCCTTGAGGGGAATTTGTCGAACAATTGGTGGGTGGGAGAAGAGGAGGGGCCTAAGGTGGACGTCAATGTTTCTTCTCTATGGACTACCACTTCTCTTAGCCTTGTCAAAGGTCTAGGGTTCATGATCTCTAGTCTTAACAGTCGAAAGTATCAAAAATTCAGCAGTTTTAAATGGCAAATGGAGGGAAATGGACGATTACTGATCTCGCGGAAATTTGGTAGGACGGTTGTGATCGCATACAGGACTCAGACAGCGAGAGTATTTTGCTTTATTGAGGACTGGCTGGGAGCGGTTTTATTGGCTGCCGGGAATAATACCATTAGAAACCACCATTTCCCTGAGCTACCATCTTAATAGGATCGCTCTAGGGTCTCTGCGGAAAAGCCAAGAGAAGAGAAGGCTTGAAGCTTTGAAACACTATTCGTTGAACTGGTTGGTACTTGGTACTTCCAAACAGTATAAAACTCGAAACCAACCAAGCACCGTACCCTGGTCACGTACTCTCCCCCTCTCTCTAAGCCAGATTTTTTTTTGCTTGTATGTGTCAAATATTGCTCGCCAGTTTTAGTTGTGAAAAGCAAAGTCAAAATTATAGTTTACAGATGCTTCCATGGCTTACCTTTTCGCATTCCCTCGTTATTTTAATGAGAACCATGATTTTTCCTATTTGTGGCAACATACAACCCCGCTTCCATAAAGAGATAACTGCGTCGGTTTAACCGTGTGAGGTTTCTTTGGTACAATAGGTGTGTGAGGTTTGAGAACAAAAGAGTGAGATTTTGGTTTAGGCCAAAAGGAGTCGTAGAAAATTCGAAATAAAAAAATACTATCTAGTATGGAATGAACAAATAAAGTAATTAAAATATGAAAGGAATAAAAATGTCAATTAATATGCTAGAAGAATACAAAATAAAATATCTAAAGGTAAAATATGAAACAAAAACATAATAAACTGGGAATATGCAATATGCTTCATCAAACAAAAATAAAAAAGTTAAAAACCAAAAACTGCACACATTACTAAAAGATACATAAGAATATTATTGATTTTAAATATAAAAGGAGTTACAAAAAACAAAATGTGAAATTATAACTAATGTGAAATAAGCAAAACTAGAAATAATAAAGAAATTGGAGTATATAAATATTAAAATTAAATTCAACAAAAATAAATTTTATGCAAGTCGGGAATAGAAAAATGTTGACTAATAGAAAGAAGATATACAAAATATAAGAATATAATAAATTGAAAATATGAAATCAAATTGATGAATAAAATATTAAAATGAAAATCAATCAAAAAATTTCTATGAGTAATGGAATTAATACTTTAATTAGAAACAATAAGAATTTAAATATTTAAAAATATGAAAAAGATATTTATCAAAATAAAAATGTAAAATTTATGAATATATGATGAAAATTAAAAGAATAAATTGTGTAAAAAAAAAAAGCAGATATCTTTAGATTGATCAAAACCTTTCTATGAGATATAAAAGAATGAAGATAAATAAGAATTTGGAACATCTTGACTTGATCAAGATATTTTACTTATTAATGATACTTTTTCTTCGAATAATTTTTCATGTCTCTCATTAGTACACCAATGAATTATAATGTGTGTGAGAGAGATGCCTGGGTGAAGAGATTTTTTTCTCTAGTTAAAGATGTTCATAGGCAATGGACTGCAGAAAAAGGGAAACACTCTCAAATACCTCTAACCCTCCTAAACTTTTTCAAAGGAAAATGTAGACTCAGGTCTCTTGGTACAACCTCCATCCCTGAAGAGCTATTATCATATGATGCTAATAGTAATAATTTCCATCGCTTTTCCTCAGAGCTAAGTAATTAAACAATGAAGGGAAGCTAGTGAAAAGTCTGAGACAACTTTTTAATCAAGCATATTTGCCACCGAAAGATGTCTAAGTTGTCATCAAGTTTCCAATCGTTACAATTATCTGATCAAAATTTAAGTTAGAAAATATCCAGCTTATTTCTTTTGTTCTAAGAATAATTGAACTAGCCCATATAATCATCTCTAACCTTATGACAGCTGTTGAGGAAAATTGGCCATCGTATGACTTATTCAAATTATATCGAATAACTTGTTCAATAACTTGTTGAAAGTTTAACCTAATAAAATCTTGAATGTATCACTTTAAACCTGATTGAAAATACTCTAATTGTTGCCATAACATATAATTTTACTTTGTTAAATTTGGTTTCAAAGGAATGAATATACTAGTCGGTAGTGTTATTACTACACTAGATGCAATGTGTCAACCTTGGCTGAAACAATAAACCTTCATTTTTTTAATTTAAAAACAATATGATATAAACCAAGATCAGAGGTTAATAATATTAGAAAAAAATTCAGATTTTGGAATAAACATGCTGCTAGAAACCATTGTCTATCTAGTTGAAAATTAGAGCTGCACTTATGCCATTAAGTTGTCCAATTAGGATAAACCTAGTAGGATGGCTGCATACCATTAAAAAGCTTTTAAATATTGTTGGTGGATGTCTGGCCTGGACACCACCTTCCAAGACCTTTTCAGTACTACGCAATGCAGCAGAAAGAAAGAAGAAACAAAACAAAACAATCAAAATACGTGGATCAACCACAAAAGGGCTCGCCTTCACGGAGCATGCAAACTTCACTATGAAAAAAATTTTTACAAGAAGAGATCTCACCCTCAACCCTCGTACACCCAATTTCTCTCTCACTAAAAGTTTTCCTCACAAAAGCTCTCTCTCTTGGAAGACCCCCTGAACCCCTGAAGTGCCTGGCGACTGCTGTCCAGGAGCCTCCTGTTCCTTCTCTCTCCGCGCTTCTGCCTCTCTCTTCTCTCGGGTTCTATACGGCTCCGTACGGCGTAAAAATCCGAACCACCTCCTCTCTCTGTTCGTCACAGGCCTTTTTAAAGGCTTAAACGGGGTTTAAACCTAATTAGATTAGGTTTAGGTCTCCTAAACAAGCCAAATCAAGCCCCTGAACCGTCGGATCTGTGGAAATTTTAGTGTAGGGGTAAACGGTAATTTTAAAATATTTTCAAAATTATAATTTTACAGCGAAAATTATTAATTAATTTAATTAATTAACATGTATTAACCCTATGCAAGGATCTAAATATGATATATCTAGCATGCATTTAAATTTAAATTTTAAATTTCTACAGTAAATATTTTACTATTATGTGTTCAGAACACATTACCTTCGTGCGGGTAGTCGATCGCTGCAGTTTGATCACAATCTCAAAGGTCTGATCATTGCAATGCAGCCACATAGTATGTCTGGCCTCCACGGATCGTCCACACGAAGCTCCCGATCTGATCGGCTCCTCACGAATGCTAGTTCGTTGCAGAACCCTTTCAACGGCCGATGCTGATCGAACTCCTTCGATCGGTGTCTGCCGACTCTTCGGACACTCCGGATCGTCAGCAAAAGAACTTGAGAGGTTGATGAAGTTCTTCCTGAAGTCTGGTGGGCTCACGACACTCGTAGCTCACCTTCTCACTTTCCGAACCCTAGGTAGAAACCCTAGGGTATTCACTGAAAGCCCTACGCCCTTTCTGTTTCTTTCTTTCTCTTCTTTCTTTCTTTCTCATGCATAGGGCCTTTCTCACATCATCCTTTTCTCTCTTATCAGATGTCGCACGCCCCACTTTTTCTTTCCTTTTAAAATGGTGCAAGACCTCGTCTTCACAGCGTTTTTACCGCGTGAGAGGATAAAGCTAGGTGGTTGCTCACTTGAATTCAAATCAAATTTGAATTCAAATGCCAACCAACCAATCTTATCCACTCTTGGCATGAGAGGAAGGGGCGTGGGTTCTTTGTGCATGGAGAATTTACATGAGAAACTTTCTTTCATGT
>KE507042.1:55296-69244 GCA_000441515.1 Elaeis oleifera
TCAAGTACTTGACTACACCCAGCAACCTTCCGTCACTGAATTAAAATTCAGGTAGTCCAGTTCCTAAGTGCAGTGAGTTGCTTGTAAGTCACCGTGGTGGTCTCAGGTCGGAGGGACAGTATATCCATATCCCATCGGAGCAAATCTTGACAGCAGAAAAAGCTCCGAAGTCGGTCACATTTAGTGCAGATGTATCCTTATATCTCATCTGTATGCCATACCAGTATCTCCACACTTCTTGGTTAAGAGAAAAACTAACCCATATGGCACACAACGACCTATGCTTGATAAACGTTGTCGTCCTTGGTAACAACGTATCATTTGATCGTGAACAGATTTAAGGACTAAATGATAAATCCTCCTTTGTTGAGTCTAAATAGTCCTAAGGACTTCACCACAACACAGGAGTTCATTAGAAGATGAAATAATTGGATGAAAATATCAAAATAATTTTATTATTTATAATTCATATACTAATACAAGAAAGAGCACAACCGTCAACAGACTGACGATTGGCTTTGGGACACTATTCCCAATAATTATATATTTAACTAAAAATTGCATGTAGCTTTGTGTCGCAAAGGTGCTCTAGCTTTTGAGGTCTGTCTGTCCAAAAAGGATAGGCTTATGAATGCTAGGGTATTTCTTTTAGTGACTTCATGTGAAGAGTACTTATGCATATTGCATATTTTGTCCAAAGGGGAATATGCGATATTGTGTTTGAGCTTTTGTTTATAGCTTATCTTGTTAAAAGACTATGCTGTTTATGCATTTGTCCAATTGATTAATATTTTGCATTCTTGCTATTTGATGTATAGATTCATTCGGTATTAACAATAATAATGTTATTGTTGAGATCTTGATTGGGTCAAATTATAAGTGGCGGAAGAAAGATATAGAATTTGCTCTTGGGATTGCTGACATTGACCTAGCATTACATGAGAATAAACTTAATGATCTTAATGATCAGAGTACATCTGAACAAAAGGATCATTTTGCTAAATAGAAAAAGTCGAACAAGCTTAGCTTGATTGCTATTAAGAGATCTATTTTTAAGTATCTTCTGAGTGACTTGCTAGAGATCAATAATACTAAAGAAGTATTTGATACTATAAGATAGAGATACCTTATATTTGGGAATGCTGAGTTTGGATACCTAATGAAAGAATTGACAACCATGAGATACGACAATATTGGGGGTATTAGAGTATATATTCTGAAAATGATTCATCTCCAAACCAAACTTAAGGATCTCAAAATCAACCTGCCTGATTCTTTTCTTGTGCCTCATGCTTTGAATTTCTTACCTGCTAAATTCTTCCAGATTAAAACTATCTATAGTACTTTGAATGAAACCTAGAGCGTTAATGAATTGATCACCAAATATGTTGCTGAGGAAGCAAGAAAAGAGTGAGAGTACCCTTCTTTCTTTCAATCCAAATCCTATTCTAGCAATGATTCTATGATTAAGAAAAGATGTAAATCTGCTGCTCCTAGACGGTCTTAGGGTGCTAAAGGACATGGTAACAACCCTAATCAGAATCATGCTATAGGAGGCCCCAAAGTTGCCATTGAAAAAAATGTCAAATGTTTTCATTGTAAGAAGAAAGGTCATATAAGAAATCAGTGCCATAAGTTCGAGTCTTGGATAGAAAAGAAGAAAATAGGAAGATAAGCCCTAGCTCTTGTTTGTTATGAGTCAAATGTAGTCAATGTCCCTGTTGATTCTTGATAGATTGATAGTGGTGCCACAACTCATATTACCATTTCTTTGCAGTGGTTCATAAGCAAATAGAAACCAAGTCTAAAAGAGCCCAAGCTGAAAGTAGGAAATGATCTTGAAGTTGAACTAGAATATATAGGAGTTGTCAAGTTATCTTTAGAGTCTGGTTTTGAAATTATTTTGGAGAACACCTTTTATGTACCTTCTTTTAGAAGGGATTTGATTTCTTTTTTCTCTTTAGATAGATTTGGATTTAGTTTTGATTTTCATGATAAAAAAGTTAATCTGATATTTAACTCTCAGATTATTAGTTATGGTATTTTGAATAATAGATTATATATATTATATTTAGCTTAAGATAATTCTTATGCTTCTTTAAATATTTAGAATATAGTTGCAAAGCATTCTACGATTGAAGATAAATTCTTTATATTGTGGCACAAGTGCTTAGGGTACATATCTAAAGAAAGAATTGATAGATTGACAAAAGATGACATCTTATCCATCTTAAATTTTGGAGGCATAGAGACTTGTATTGATTGTATTAGGGATAAATTGATTAAGACTAAAAGAAAGGGATGATATATTCATAGTTTAGGCTTTTTGAAATATTTCACACAGACATTAGTGGACCTTATTCCTCTGCAATCTATGGTAATAAATACTTCATCACCTTTATTAATGATTTTTCCAATATGATTATCTTTATTTAATTAAAAAAATCAGATACTCTTGAAAATTTAAAATCATCAAAATAGAAGTTGAAAATAATTGAAAAAGTCATCAAGATCATGAGATCTGATCGTGGGGTGAGTATTATGACAAACATGATGTGGTAGGACATTATATGAGTCCATTTGCCAAATACTTATAGGATTGTAGGATAGTTGCCCAATATACCATCCTAATAGCCTTAAGTAGAATGGTGTGATCGAGAGGCATAATCGCATCCTTAAAGATATGATGAGGAGCATGATGAATAGGTCTAACTTGTCAGAACATCTGTAGGATAAGGCTCTTAAAACTGCCTTATATATCTTTAGCAGAGTTTTCAGTAAATCTATACCTAAATATCTTTCAAACTTTGGACTGATAGAAATCCAGCTTAAATCATTTTTAGGTTCGGGTTGTCCTATAGAAGTAAGAATATATAACTCAATAGAAAAAAAGATTGACTCCAGAATTAGTTGTTGTAATAGAATTATAGAGTCATTGACTGTTAAATTTTTAGAACTTGATGTGGCTGATGTTGAATCTTTCCTAGCTATTAATATTGATATAGTCAGATTAAGACTATCTCCATCCTTATATCTATGTCACATGAGAATGTAGTCTCTGTACCCATTAATAGAGTGGATGTTCAGGCCCCTGATCCTTCTGCTCTTATTGAAAATCTTCAATCAGTTCAGCTTATTGAGGAGGTGCCATTAAGGAGACATGCCAGATAGAGGAGGTTTGCTATTCCTGATGATTTCTTTGTCTACTTTGAAAAAAGTGATTATAACATTGCGCATGTGATTGATCTAGTAACATATCATGATACTATGAGCTATCTTCAGTTTGATTTGTGGATAGATGCTATGAAGGAGAAAATATAGTCTATGACTAACAATGAAGTGTAGGAGCTTGTTGAGCCTCCTAAGAATTGTAAACCTATTGCGTGCAAGTAGGTGTATAAGACTAAGAAAGATTCTAAAGAAAGAATTGAGTATTTTAAGGCTAGATTGGTTGCTAAAGGCTTTACTCAGTATCCTTAAAGGATTTCTTCAAAATCATTATAGCTTTAGTGGGTCATTATGATTGGGAGCTTCATTAGATAGATGTTAAAACTACTTTCCTAAATGGTAATCTTAGTGAAAAAGTGTATATGAAATAGCCTAAGGGTTTTAGAAAAGTGAGAGAGAGTATTTAGTCTGCAAATTGAAGAAGTCTATTTATGGCTTGAATAAGCATCTTCGCAATGGTACTTGAAATTTGATGAGGTGGTAATCTCTCTTGACTTTGAAAAAATAAGGTTGATTAGTGTATCTATCTCAAAATCAGTGGAAGCAAGTTTATTTTCTTGTTTTATATGTTGATGACATCTTGCCTGTCAGTAGTGATTTTGGTTTGCTTAGTGAGACTAAACAAATACTATCTAAGATTTTTGATATGAAAGATCTTGAGAAGGCAACCTTTGTCCTAGGTATTGAAATTCATAAAGACAGATCATGTCATCTATTGGATTTGTCATAGAGGGCATACATTAACAGGGTTCTTCAAAGATTTAATATATAGAATTGCAAACCATGTGATATGCTTATTGCCTAGAATGATAAATTCGATAATGATTAGTGCCCTAGGAATAAGCTTTAGAAAGATTAGATGAAGAACGTGCTTTATGCTAGTACTATAAAGAGTCTAATGTATACTTAGGTTTGCACCAGACCTGATATTGCTTTCATAGTGGGAGTTCTTGATAGGTATTTGTCAAACCTAGGCTTCCAATATTAGGTTACTGCAAAGAGAGTGATGAGATACTTATAGAAAATCAAAGACTATATGCTTGTGTATAGAAGAGCTGATAACCTAGACTTGGTGGGATATTCAGATTCAGATTTTGCTGGTGCTTTGATGATTTTAAATTAACTTCAGGATATATTTTATGTTAGTTGGGAGTGTAGTATTCTGGAGGAGTGTCAAACAGATCCTAACTACTTTTTCCACTATGCAAGTTAAATTCATTGCCTGCTATGGGGCTGCTACTTAAGTTGTTTGGCTGAAAATTTTATTGCAGGGCTTCGGATTGTTCATTCTACCATCAGACTAATGACAATCTATTAGGATAATAGAGCTACTGTGTTCTTTACAAAAAATAATAAATCTTTCAGTAGATCTAAATGTGTGGAGTTGAAGTACCTGGCAGTAACAGATCTTATGAAGAAAAGAGACATAATTATTAAGCACATAGATACGAGTCCATCTTGGCTGATCCTTAGACCAAGGATTTGAGGTCCATATGCTTTACAAGGCTTATTGAAAATATGAGCATATTGAGTTTTTTAATGTACTTGATTAGTGGGAGTGACTTTGTATTTATGTTTATTGATGTTTTATTATTATGGATCTTTTTATCTCATACACATATGATGAATATTAATATATATTATTGACATAATAAATTGATGGTACACTTGTATTAATTTTTTAGTTATATGTATATATTATTTAGTACACTTAGAGATATTTTTATTTATGTACCTATTATATGAAATCTAAGACTAGGTATCAAGTCTCAGATATGTTGTGCTATCTTGTCATTGACATCATGTTAAGTATGTGAGGCAAATGACTTATTGTTGAAGTCGTTAAAATTTTCTTGCTTATTTTGTATTCAAGCATGTTGAAGAGAAATTGAAGAACCGATAATGAAAATAATATGTGTTTGGATCACTTTTGAATATTATTTCTTGCTACATTACCACACCAAGACTAATGTTGATAGTGTTGGTGATTTTTATAATCATGGATAAGTCTTGTGTCAAATAAAGGATATAATGGCTCCCATGATTCAACATGATTGATACTTCCAAGGTGCTGTCTATAGATCATATATTTTTTTAAATCATGATCACGTACTGTATTTTTTGTTATTCAGTCTGAGAGTCATTTTTAAATAAAATATTTTAAAAATTAAAATCATAATTAATATTGTCCAAGTGGGAGAATATGAGAATTTTTCTAATTATTGCTGTCATTAATTATTTATTTATTTTATTAAAAATAGACTGACTATATGATTTGGATTAATGGATATGCATGTCAGACCAATATTGTTAGTGATCCTTGTGTTTTGGGCTATGCTCACCTTATGTTGGGTGGTGTGGTTGGGGTGGCACAGTGTAGGTTTGAATCCGACTTAAGCCCATGATGAGAGGGCTTATTAGGGTTAGTTTTAAATGACTATATATCTTCTTATTTTTTATAAATATCACGAGATTAGTTCTCAGGCTTGCCCCATTGAATAGCCACTTGTTGAGAGAAAGCTAAAGAAAGGACTTAGCTTTTGGTGTTCGTCGAGCATCTATGATTGATTGATTATTGGAAATCAATGACGAACATAGATATGCATCCTAAATCTTAGAATAATTTGGTGTTCTAAACTTTTATAGGATTTATGAATCTCTTACATGTGGAGATCTATTCTTGAATTATGATTTTGTATTCTAATCTTTTACATGAGATCTATGAGAAAATCCCAACAATATACTCTAGAAGCCAATCAGACTGACGTATGTATTTATTCTAAATATAATTTATAATTGATTTTTTAATTATTAATAAATTATATTTTAATTCTATTTATATTGTATATGTTGTCTATGAATCATCCAAAAATTAATAAGATGATGATATATATTCTCAAAAGTTAAAAATTTGAGGCATGTGTCATTGATGATTGATTCTTAAATACTTTCGATCAATGGATTATCATAGAGATAGTGATTGATCCGATGAGATTCATGCACGGGTCACTTTCTTTTAGGATAGACGAGTCTCGAGTCTATAGTATAGGGATACTAAAGCGAGAGTGTAAGTGGTTGTTAGTGAACAAGGATATCGAGCGTGAATAATACAAAAAGTCACTTGAATGTCTACTTACTTATCAGTGACTTACTCAATGTTGCAGTTATGTGACTAGTCTTTTGACCTATGATATCTCAGCTATTTATAATAAGGTTGCTATAGTTTAACTGGACATACACTTGGTCTCTAGCCATATGGGTGCTTATATTTCATGTTGGCTGCAGTAGGTTCATTGTAGGAATAGGATGTACGCCCATGTGAAATCTATCATCTTTTGGTAGATAAAGAAGTTGGTCTTATATGATTTATGAGACTAAGTTCAGAAGATCTTGGCCAGGACAGTGTGAATAGTAAAATTTTTTTTATTATTTTACATCAAAAACTCGAGTCGAATAAATTAAACACATAATAGATGATGGGGTTTGACGAGTAATTTCATAATCTTCATCTGGTCAAGACTCACGATAAAAAAATTGTATCATACGTTAACTACACCTAAATGTTCATTCTATTCTATTTTATTGGAATACTACTATATGCTGCTAGACGTCACTAATAGATTATGGGACACATAAGAATTATCATGATAGTTGATAATTCTTATTGGATGAGTTAAATTATTCTGATTCATGAAAAGAGTTTCAATGATATTGAAGATAGAAATCATAATATATCTCACTATCAGACAGAATAGAATATATGGAATCATATACATAAGGGGTTGTGACTAATCAGATCATTGAATTTAATTTGATAGGACTTGATTTAAGTCCGAATCAAAAGAGAAAAGATTTGATGCATTAAAGAGTTGATACTATCAAATCTCAAAGCACTAAGACTCCTAAAAAATCTTGAATGATCAAAAACTGATCCATCAAAGTTTGATCGATCAGTGTGATTGACTCTCAGAAGGACTCCTCATGCCCAAGAGTTGTGGCATCATAGGTCCTTCTTATATATGCCCACACATCTCTTGACACCTCTCTTTCTCTCCTTATGTGTCATTGGATCATGCCTAAGAGAATTCACGTGGAAGAGGAGTTGATGCCCAATAGTCCTTCTCGCCTAAGTCTTGGACTGGTCAAGGGGTTTGATATGTCAAAGCCTGGATTCTCTAGGACTCTAATATGAAGGAGTTGATAATTATAAAAGGGCTTGAATACCTTAAACCTCTCTTGAATCAGATCTCACACCCAAGGAGGAACATCATGCCCAGATAATGCATGCCTCTTCTATCTCATGCCCAGATTCTGATGCCCCTTAGATCTCATGCCCATCTTGGATGCTCTAAGTTGTTGAATGCCCATGTGTTGGGATGTCTCGTCAATCTTGCATGAAATGATTTTCACACCCAAGGCTTGGTGCATGCCAAAAAGAAAGAAGAAGAGGGATTACTGGATTTCTTAAGAAGAAAATCAACAAAGGATGAGAAAGGTTCTTGATCCGTTCCTATGCGAAGCACGATCTTGCGAAGAGGAGAAAGGATGAAATTCTTAAGAAAGATTTTGAGCAATAAGAAAAAAATCCACCATCAGAAGAGGGATCTTTGTAAGGAAGCTAGCACTCCGGTGAGATCAGAAATTATTGATTACATCAGAGCCTCATGTGGATGGTCGGATGTTTGTATGGCTTCAAAAGGACTATGAAGATATTCATGATCATCAGATTATAGTGTAGATCTATCCATGCAAAGATAATAATTTGATCTCACTTTCTTTTATTAATGTTAATCTTAAAACTATGAGGATCTAGATTGTTTTGAGATGAGATCTCACATTTTTAATTAAAGTTAATACCATAATTTTTCTACTGTGCATATTGATGCTTTTCTAGCAGTGGTATCAGAGCCATCCTTCTATGTTTTAAGATTAAGTTAATAGATTTGGATATTTTAGATCATTCTTTCTTATTTTTTATGGTCTTTATTGTGATGATTGATCACAAGCAAATAGGATTATGAATTGAATGACTTATGGATTGTTTAACAACTTTTGAATCAATGTTAAATGATTAATTTAATATCTGAATCTATTATTTATTATTTTTTCATGTATGAGATACATGTGGTGATCATGGATTGAAACCTTTTACTTTTATCTCTGTAATATATCATGTGAGCGAATCCTGTAATCTTAAATTATTTAATTTTTGAGTGTCTATGAGCATCCGCAAATTTATGTAATTTGGGGAGTTGTGAGTCTCACTAGATCAGAGTTAAAGGTTTGTAATTAATTGTTATGTATTGGATTGTATTATATTTGGTTGCATGTCAATGGTTGATTGGTTGTAAGCTTACAGCACACAACTAGCATGGATTGAATCGAGCAATTGGTTGAGGTTGGATTTAGGTGTTGATCATGATCAGATCAAGGACTTTCTTGGGATTGAATTAAAAGTTAAATGCAATCAAATTGGTTGACATGTGTGTGCTTGTATATTTGAACCTATGACCTTGATTTTGGCTTAATAGCTCAAGCCTGAATCCCTTATTTAAATCCATGATCATCACCAATTCTTATTTATGTTTAGCAGATTTTATTTGCATTAGATATAAATAATTAAATTTAAGATCTAAATTTAATCTCCTCTTGAATATTAAGTTGAGCGGTCTTTCATCGCTATAGATGTGTGGATGTCTTATTAGTGTTGACTAGCTTGGCTGCTTGCAGTGTTAGTTGCATCAGAAAGGTGCAACCACTCTATTAGTATGAGATACTATGGAGTGAAGATTTAGTTGGGCCCAATAACTATAGGTGAGGGATCCAATGATGGCTTTACTTCTACATCTGAATGGTGGGTCTGACTTAACTAAGGATGAGATCAATAACTGTTAGATGAGGCCTACATAACTTAGAGATGGAAGATCACTGTAACTTACTTGATAAGTATTTGATAAGAGTTGTCCACTCACTGGTTTGTGTGTCACCAACAATTGTTAGGTGAGATAGTGTGTTAAATTGGTGGGACCATAATATCCACTTGAAATTCTAGTCATAAAGGATTTTCATTTTTCTATCCGAAGAGTGTAAGAAACTTGAGAAAATAGTGGGAGACACGTTTGTTTTTAAAAGAAACCCTAAAATAAATTTTCAAAGTAAATACAAAAGTCTAATTTGAATCTTTACTCTGCAGAACAAAATATCCGCTTCTAACCCTCTTGCTCACATTCTTGACACCAGTTGACTAATCGAAATCAATTACAAGGATTGACTCAGAAACATAAAAATAGTTTAAGTTTTAAAAAGCTAAGTTATGTTCTCAACTAGGATCTCTCCACATTACCAAATCGTCTGATAGCTGACCAAAGGGAAGCACAAGAAAAATGGAGGGATGATGACAATAAGGCTAGGTGCTATATTATGGCATCGATGTCAAATGAACTTCAACATCAGCATGAGGACATGAAGATTGTCATGGCCATGATGACTCATCTCAAGGAGTTACATGGTATGCAGAGCAAATCAATGTGTTATGAGTGTCTGAAAAGCTCTTCAATGCTAAGATGCATGAAAGGCAGTCTGTCTATGATTATTTTTGATAATGATCAAAGACTTGGGGAGCTTGAGATGCTCGGTATGAAGCTCGGTATGACAATGCATAAAAAATTATAAGTTGATTTGATCCGACAATCCCTTTCTGATTCATATGGATAATTTATAGTAAACTACCATATGAATAAGATTGATTGCACCAAAGTCAAATTATTAAACATGTTGATAACTACTAAAGAAATCTTGAAGGATTCAAGAGATCAGGTTCTTGCAGTGTAGTAGGCTACTTTTTCTAAGAGATAGTCTAATTAGAAGAAGAAGAAGCCTATGAAGAAGTAAAAGATCAAGAGCAAGCCTAAAAGGAAACTCTTAAGAAAAGTATGCTGACAAGGGAAAATGTTTCAATTGCAACATTGATGGCCATTGGAAAAGGAATTGTCTCGTATACTTAAGAGTTTTGAAAATAAAAAAAATACATCTTTGGAAGGTATGTCGGATATGCTTATAATTGAACTAATCTTATGGTTTCTTCTACTTTCAGTTGGGTTATAGACTCTGGTTCTTGTTCTTATTTATATACTTCAATGTAGGATCTAAAGAAAATAAAAGACTAAGGAAAGATGAAGTGACCTTACGAATTGGCAATGGGGCAAAAGTTGCTGTGGGTATCTATTCTCTACGGCTACCATTTGATCATAGTTTATTATTTAGAGACTATTATTATGTACTTATTGTAAGCAAAAATTTAATTTCTATTTCTTCATTACCATAGGATAATTATATTTTAATTTTGATAAAGACTATCATTTCATTTATTTTGAAATAAATTGGTTGCACGTGGCCTTATGATTGACAGTTTCTATCACTTGTATATGGATGTATCTGTGAATGATTTTGAATAGATAATGAGTGCTATAGGATCTGAGAGATTTAGAGATAAGATAAACTAGAAGTATATGTGGCACCTCAGGCTTGATCATGTTGAAGAGAAAAGGATTAACAAATTGGAGACAAATAGGCTTCTTGGATCATTAAATATACTATGTTATATTCAGTTTATGGATCCTATCTTTAAGGAAAGATGACCAAACTATCTTTGTAGGATAATGAAGAGGACCATTGAGATACTTGCTTGGTACACACTGATGTGCATGGCCTATTTGATGTATAGGTCAGAGGTGGTTATCTTTACTTCATTACTTTATCGATGACTATTCATCGTATGGGTATATGTATCTTATGAGACATAAATTTAAAGCTTTTGAAAAGTTCAAAAAATTCAAATATGAAGTAGAAAAGCAAACTAAAAAACTTCTCAAGGTTCTTCGATCAGATCAAGGAGGTAAATACCTTAATAAGGATTCTTGAACTATCTTAGAAAAATGGTATAGTCTCATAATGGACTTTTCAAAATACCTTAACTCAACGCGGTATTAGAGTAAAGAAATCAAACCTTATTAGATATAGTTTGATCTATGATGAGCTTCATTGATCTTTTCTTATTTTTTTGGAGACATACTTTACTTACTTCAACTTACATATTGAATAGGATTTTCTCTAATTTCTTCATACCATGCCATATGAGATGTGGTATGATAAGAAATCAAATCTTGATTATCTCATGATTTGGGGATGTCCGATTCATGTCAAATGATTACAGACGGGCAGGTTATAGGTTAGGTCCAAGAGGGCTTATTTCATTGGCTATCTTAAAAAGTCTTTGGGATACATCTTTCACTTTCTAGAGAATTATAATATAGTTGTGAGCCAACATGCTATCTTCTTAGAAACTAGTTTATCCAAGTTGGAGATAGTGAAAAAAAATTGAGTTCGAAAAGAGAATCTCTGAAGAGTAACGAGTCATAGAACTGATGCGTGCAAATCTATCGCTATGGCAAGTGCACCAATCGATCAAATAGTAAAGTGTATGAGTGGAATATCATCCCACAAGGATTGAAAAAAAGCACCAAAAAGTACTTTCCTAAATTTATTTAGAAAATCGATTTCTAAAGAGAATAAAGAAATAAAGAAATAATTAAGAAATTACAAGAGAGCAAAAGGATGTGATTTTTAGGATTGAAATCAAGATCAGAGAAACACTAAGGCAATCAGTTCGCCAGCTCAATCAATATAATATTCAAGTAATCATGCATACTAGATTAATTTTTGTTTCATGTGATGGTGGAGTTTCCTAAGATATTCACTATCTTTTGGTTCAGGCGTAGCAAAACTCACTACTTATTAATTACCTTTTGGTCCAGGCATAATTTAAATAAGTAATGATGCATTAGTTTTTATGAAACCCTCTAATTAAAACATGCTGTATCCAAAGTGTACTAAAATTACCATATGTATAGGAACCTTAATCCGATTCAAACACAAGGTATATAAATCAAAAGAATTGACATAAATCACTTGATCCATATCATCTATGCCCATTAGATCAATTAGAAGATGGCTAGTAATCTAAAAGTATTAAAATAGATTTACATACTTTTATGAACAAAATTAAATCTAGAATCCAATCATACTGAATATTACATCAAAAGAGTGGCTACACCTTAGCCTTAGCAAAAAAATTTAGTTCATGATAGAAAGAACAAAAATAATAAATAACATAAAAATCATTATAAACTACAAATAGAGTACTGCTTGTCACTAAATTTTGCTTCAATTTCTTGCTCTTCGTATGAAGAAATTGATGAAAAAAAGGTTGGACTTGAAGATGAAGGGAGAAGGGAAGAAAAGAAAGAAAGATGGGCTTGTTTCCTTTGTTTTTGGCGTCTATTCTCTATTATTATCCTCAGGCCATCTCAAATCATGTCCTTTTAAAGATGGCAAAAGTTCCCAAGTCCCAGTAGCATAAGGAGTCCAAAAATAGCTCAAAATAGTATCCTAAGCATGTGTCTCAGTTCAAGCTATTTCTGGCCATCAGATTGGAATCAAATGTCTCGGATCATGCTCAAACAAGCCTTATCTCAGTCGGGAAGAACGTGGACCGTCGGATCTCTTGCTGGATTAAATTAGATCCATCGATTAGCACTTAGAATTCTTCCTTTCTTTAGTTCTCTTGACCAGCATCAAAACTGACCGTTGGATCATGCAAAACCTATTGTCCACTATCCGATCTCGAGTCAAGATCAATTTTCGATCGTTGATTAGTGTATAGGAGCCAGCCACCCGAATTCATCCCATGCGCTGCGATAAACACCGCCAGCTACTATTCCTATAAACTGCACGTAGACTCGATGTGCACTGGCATATAAACCACGTGTAGACCATGCCCTGTAGATGTGGACTGTTCATGGACCGAGCGACCAGTCCATCGTACACCAAAGGCCATTTTCTTTTGATTTATGGGTGATTTTGCTTGATTTTGGTTGTAATTTTATGTGAATTTCTCTTCTTTTACTTTTTCCTGGAATGCAAAATACGCCCATATTAGAGTGCAATTTTCAGCAACGTCAATAAAAAATGAATCAAAACTTAGTAAATAAGGATAAGAAAATATAATAAAATATGATCTTATCAAATACCCCAAACTAAGCTTTGATCATCCTCGAGTAAAAAGAATAATAAATCAATAGATAAGCTTATATTTATGCATTCTAATCTCAATTTGATATTCACTTCCATGCTTCAAAGATAGTACATAGATATGATTCAAGAAAATATATAAAACTTAACTAAGAATTTTCATAATATAAGTGTTAATACCATCTACTCATGAAATCTAAGGTGTGTGTATGAATAATGAATCCTAAGTTCCTCTCATGCATTTAGTTATAATCATGCAAACCCATGAATAAAGACTATGAATACTCCATATGCTTGCTCTTCTCATAACTCTCCACTAATGTAGACAATCTCACTAACTTAGATCAAAAGATCTCTATTAGGTTGTAATGGGGCTATGGTATTGGCTGCCAAAGAAGAGATAAGGAAAAATCAAAAGCAAGAGAGCTAATAAGATTGATAAGTGCCAAAATGCAACCTTCTTCTTCTTTTTTCTTCTTTTCTTCTTTCCTTCTTTTTTCTTTCTTTTCCTTTTTTTTTAAGAATCCAATCTCCGCATTGTGGTTATCTCCATGTTATTTTCTTACCACAACCCCAAATTAATTCTTTTTGATGTACTTAGGATTGTGGCAAATTGCTATTGAACTTCTTT
>KE507043.1:13903-26378 GCA_000441515.1 Elaeis oleifera
ATCAGATTTGGATTTCAGGCTTGATTGGATCAAGCTTGACAACCTTTTCAAAATTCAAAATCGTTTCAGACTTGATTTGAACCCGATTGAGACTCTATTTGAATTAGAAGAATCTTGATTTGGAGAGTCCTAATTCTTTGAGACTTTCACTCTAGATTTCATACCAAGATGGGAGTTGGAGTGATGTTTTTCTCGCTAGTTTTCCATGCGCGCATGAAGAAAGGAGGGGCACCAATAGTTAGCGCCCCTTCCTTCTAGGACTCTCTCTCTTTTAGGACATCTATCCAAATTTGATTTGAATAGATGCTTTATCAAGAGAACTACCTAATCTGATTTGTTGTGGCATGAAAATTATTTTGTGCGACAAAAACCTTGGAAAGGAATGGGCATGCCTAAAATTATTGGCATGGGAATATTTCACGCATTTCTCTTCTTGGTGCAAATTTCTTTATTCCTTTATTACACACTATTCTTCCCTATTTAGATAAGATCTGATTTTATCTCTTTATGGGGTGTGAAGGCTTTGTTATGGTGTGACAAAGTTTTGAGAAAAAGATGGGAGGCGTGCGCTAAGAAGGAGAGGGTCTTCTTTCTTACATCTCATCTTCATCCCAACGCCTCCTCTAGTTTTCTCCCCTTCATCCAATGCTCAGATCTGATAGTAATCAGGTCTAAGAAGAGAAAAGAGAGAGAAAAAGAGAAGAAGAAGCATTCTTCTTCTCTTCATGATGATCTAATTCAGATCTCATTGGATCTGCGCGGAAGAGTTCGCACAGCGATCTCCTTCTTCAAGATTTAGAAAAAGAGATCTAGATTCAAGGATGAAGAGTAAGATCTGCAAGGTGCTAGCACATCGATGATTTCGGTGCTTCAATCAGACAGCTCCATGTAGACACTAGTAGAGGTTGGGTACGTGCGCGGCTACGATCAGAAGCCAAGACATCCGCAGGATCTGAGGTATGGAGATCGGATCTTTATTTGATTTTTTAAATATTTATTTTTCTATTTTAGATTTCAGATCATGGTTACATATTTGTATCAAAATTTTGTTATAATTTCAAATCAAATCTGATATGTGTGTGAATTAAAATCATTTTAATTTATTTACTTCTGCTACTTTATGTTTAGAAAAATTTTAAACTACACGTACGAAACCGTAGCAATTTCTAATATCAACAAGTGTCCATACACTATTGATCTCCATGGACTCCATCTCAGATTTCATGATCTCAAGCTACTTCTCAGAGTCAGACCTTTGCATGGCATCCAAGTAGGTGATCGGATCCTCGTCGTTCTGATCGAGTTCAATAGGATCTCCATCTCAGACTAATAAATCGTAGTATTTGTCCGACTGATGTGGTACTCTATCGGATCTCTTTAAAAGTACCTCAATAATGGACTCTGAATTTGATCTAATCAAATCACGTTCTATATTTTTATTGATCTGTGTTAGTTCTTCTATCTGTCGAACTTTATTAAGTTCAATCTTAGAAGCATCAATTCCTTCACTAAGGAACTCCTTTTCTAAAAAGACTACCTTATTGCTGACGAACAACTTTTATTCTTCAGTAAAATAGAAATAATACCTTTAGTTTGTTTTGGATATCCCATAAAATAATACTTATCGGATCGTGATCCAAGCTTGTCAGTATGCAAATATTTGACATAAGCCAGACAGCCCCAACCCTAAAGTAAGAGAGTATCGACCTATGTCCAGTCCATATCTCATATGATGTTTTCATGACTGATTTGCTCAAAATCCTATTCAAAGTATGACAAGTAGTCTCAAGAGCATACCCTAAAATGAGATCGACAAACTCGCAAATCTCATCATGGATCGAGCCATATCCAATAGTATTCGATTTCTCCTTTTCGAGATGCCATTATGCTGTGGTGTCCCAGGAGGGATCCATCGTGAGAGAATCTCATTCTCTCCTAGATATGTCAAAACTTATTAAAAAGGTACTCTTCTTAGTTTGTTTTTCTATCTTATTATGAAATTATTTGAATATTTTAAATATTTCGGACTTGTGCTTCATAAGATAGATGTATTTATATCTCGATAGGTCATTAGTAAATATAATGAAGTAGTGATACCCTCCTCTGACACCTATATTTATAGGTCCACCTACATCACTATGTACTAGACCTAGAACATCACTAGCTCATTCACCTTTTCTAGTAAAAGGTGACTTGATCATCTTTTCAAGAAGACAAGACTCATAAATCGGCAATGATTCATAATTATTGATATTGAAAATTTTTCTTTAGTTAACCTGTTTATCCTATTCTTATTTATATGACCGAGCCTACAATGCCAAAGATAGACATCCATGATATTATCTATTCTAAGATATTTGTTCGATGTGTACATTACACTAATAGGTTGTGATATTGTGTAAATGCCATATTTCAATTGTCCACGCATAATTATGACACCATTCATAATGATATCATAATAATTTTTTTTATAAAAAATTATAACCATCCTTAGTCAAAAAACCTATGGAAATAATATTCATAAGAAAAATAGACAATAATGATAGTCATCTAAAATAATGATATTTGAATTGAGAGCAAGCTGAATTTTTTTATAGCTAGAACTGTAATAGCTCTTCCATCTCTAACATTCGAGAATCGTTCACTCTTCTCAAATTCTCTATTAACTTAAAGTCCCTACAATGAATTGCAGATATGAAGATATGAATTGGACTTCCGATATCCAATACCTAGGTAGTAGTATCACAAATAGAAAAATCACAAGGTGTTATCATATAAGTACCTTATCCAGTAATTTTTGCTGATTTTCCTAAATCTGTCCATTTCTGCCTGACTCTGGTCTGCATTAGTCTACTTAGGATCACCATAATTTTCTATACCTTGCATTTTCTTCCTCTCTCAGAAGATCTATGCCATGTTGAGGATAAATCTTCAAGTGTGCCAAAAGACTTGTTCAACATTTGAAGCATCTCCTTCGGCTGAGTATCAACAAATTTATAACTAAATTCGTCACTCATAGCAACCTCATTATGCAACGTACTGTCATACAGTCATTAAGCCGCTTCTAATAAGTGTCTCTAACCATCGCATCAGTATTGGGAGCTAGTACTTCAGATTCTGGATGCATAATCACATATAAGATCCTCTCGTGCTCGAGAACTATTCTCACCTTTCAATATCAATTATTGAAATTGGGTCCCATAAAATTGTCATTGTCCAACGGTGAGCGGAGCGATAAACTACTATCCATCACTAAAGAAAAATAAAGGTCTATTAGTATATGAATTATTTAATCCTAAAGACTTAAACTTTAGTCTAAAGATTCTCTCACTATTTTATACAAATTGATAGCTTCTACCTTCAATTTGAGAAATTACCTTAATTCTTAGCGGATGCTAGAATCTACACAGACTGCACACAAGCCCGACTTTGGCCGGCCAACCCATATGCATCTATGAGTAGGTTTTTAACCAATTATTTCTCCAACCAACTTCTAGTAATAATTTTACCCCAGATTTCTTTTCAGTTGGCTTTGGCCATCTCTGCAAGTCCTGGTTAGGCCAACCATTAACATGACTAAACTCATAAATCTAACTAATAAATGATCAGGCCCGACTTTGGTCGGCCAACCTAACCACCCATCAGAGAGACTCGACTGAGTCATCATATTATAAATAATAATTTTAATTAACAGATAAGCACCAAGCCTTTGAGCCTCCAATGATTATCAAACTAATGGACCCACTATCACCCAACTTAATAGGAGGTTATGATCTAGTTGTCCCTATAACTAGCTCATTTTAAGGACCTAATAATTTAAAGGATTTGGTTTCAATGGTTTGAAAAGCAATTGACCGATGAGTCTTAAATCCTTTCATTGACTATACCAAGTCATGAAAAGAACTAGACAAGCTGGTCCATTGGATTGGTGAGTCTAAATCCTCCCACTGACCTCACCAAGTCATGATGAGGATTAGAGACAAGCTGGTCCAAGGGCACCTAACTCAGTCAAACTGATTCAATGATTTGAGAATAAGAAAAGAAATCAACCAGCAAATCATAAATTCTTCCATTGACTTCACCAAGTCATAAAGAGGACTAGAGACAAGCCAGATCTATAGACATCTAAATTAGTCACACTGATTTACCTTAATGGTATTAGTCAACTCGAATCGATTAGTGACCTAATCAAAATATAATCTATCAAATTGATCAGGTAAGTGAGATCGATGGGAGGGTCTACCTCGACTTGCCTTAGACACCATTGAAATAGCCAGATAAGTGGACTACCAATTAAAAATCATCGATCATATTATCAAGCAATATTGCCAAACTTACCTTAGGCACCAATTGGTCGATTAGTTTCAATTTGGTCCACAAAATGACTCAGGCTAAACCATTGAGCCATGATCTGATCCATTTGGTATGGTCAAAATATGGACTTGATCAAGCTACAACTATTAAGGTTGATCTTAAAAAAATTTGACCTAATCTAACTCAACCCTTGATTAGATTTAATCAATTTCTCTAATTGATCCATATTTATTTCTAACCCTAGGTCTAACCCAATTAGAAGATCTGATTTGTGCTAACCCATAGCCCATCGATTTATGAGGTGTCTTGATATCTTTCAGTTCTTAAATCTAGATTACTTAATTCCAAATTAAGTGTGTGAAACGTATATTTCAGTCTGTAGAACTATTCTACTAGGGTTTCAAGTGAAGAATACATCATATGTCATACAATTTTAAATCTTAAAATTAATTTTAAATATATATTTAACAATTAAACATACATAAATTTGATCTAAATTACTTATGTATATCATATGCATCATAGTACAATTTAGATCTCTACCGACTACATCATATGTAACCTATAATTCATATCTTAAAATAATTTTCGTATTTGAATTAATTTTATTAAAATTATAATAAATCATAAATTATTTTAGGCCTAATCTAAACATATTTATGATTAAAATAATTTAAAATTTTTTCGCTATTCTTTTCATGTGACTTAATCACAGTACCACCCCTACACATCATAAGAGAATCCATCGAATGGGCAAGAAAGGGACTCAATCTATATTTTTCTTATGATCAAATAGCCTGATGATCATCTTAATTTGAGTACTGAGCTACTAAAATTTAAATTTAATTTCAAAATTAATTACATCTATATATGCAAAAATTCAGACGTGCACTAAACATGATCATATCATGCATGTTATATATCTAATCTAATTAGATCAATGCATCAGATTAATTTTAGATAAATTTTATATAAATTTTAGATCTGAACTTACTTTCTACAATATATAAAATACTTAAATTAGATCTAAAATCTCATAGAAAATAATTCAAATACACACATGAATGCATAGAATAAAATTCTGATTAGATCTGATTTTGCATTGTACAGAATTTCACTTAAAATCATATCGAAAAATCTGTTGAACAGATTCAATTCAGATCTTAATTAAGTATAACTTCTAATCTAAAATAACATCATAAAATTTTATTAAAATAGATTTAAAATAGATTTTAATTTAATTATTATTTCAGTAAAAATTTGTATCAAGAAAATTTTGTTATAACATATTTATAACTAACTTCAATCAACTATTAATTTTATTCTTGAAATTTTATCAAAATCAGATCAAATAATTAGTTAATAGGTCTAAATTAGATGTAATGTCTTACATAAAAATCTGATCATATATCTCATATGGAAACATCAGAAGAATTTAAATATGCATAATATGTATCAATCCTGCTCTGATACTATTTGAAGGGAAAGTATCCGATCTGATCAGATCGCTAGGGTGTGTTTAAAAATTTTTCTATTCTATTAACTATAAGCCTTTATGGATTATCTTGGTTTACAGTGGAATAGGGATCAAAATTTTTAAGAAAACTCAAATCCAATGTCTCGCGAAGCCTGAAAATACAGGTCCTCTACTTCGCACACACGCCAGGCTCCGTAGGGAAGAGGGATGATCTTCTTTACATTAATCTTCAGAAGAGAAGCAAGAAAGGGATGAGATCTAACCTCATCAATAGAGGATGCCTTGGATAAGTGTCTTCATGCCAAGATAGGACACATGAAGAGGTCTCCAGTCCAAGGAGTTAGCGCCCGCCCTCTGTTATTTTGTCGCACAACCCACTTATCTTTTCACCGTGCTCTCTCTTTCTTTTGTCACACAAAATCAGATTCTATCTCATGGTGATTAGTAGCTTTCCCTTTTGTAGATAATGCCACATGTCCTAACTAAATTAGGACATCTAATCCTATCCAAAGAAGGAACCACAAATGAGAAAGGAGTGCGCCAAAAGTCTTCATGCAAGACCCTTCACGCACGCCCACTTCTGGGCGAAAAAAAATATGGTGCCTCCTCTCCTTTTTAGTAAGCTCCTATGAGAAAGAGTCTCAGGTTTTATGGACTCTTTGGTTCTAAACCAAATGGACTCAGATTTGACTCATTTTGGATCCGATTCGAACGAGATTCAAAGAGCCTATCAATCCTAATCTAATTAGAATTCTAGTCCAAGTCTAACTTAAATTTGTAATCTAATTAATTTTTAATTAAATTAGATCTAATATAAAATTAATTAAGATATAAATTCAATCTCTCATAAATTTTTGGATCATTTATCAAAATAGTATCATCTCCAGAATCAAATCTGAACCTCATGTCTAGTGCTAGCTAGACATAGTCAACTTGTTTAATTCTGTATGATCATTAACTTAATTTTAATTAACTAATCTATTTGCTCAATCAAGTCAAGTACTTCAAATTGAACTCATAGACTTAGGTCAATTCTTTCCTATGTTGCTTGACTTTGTGCGTGACTCCATAGGTTCAAACAATGAGCTGGTAGTGCAAGAACCATTTTCTGTACTAATCAAAATTACCATCTAGCAATAATTCTTGACATCCAGATAGATCGAATATATACAAGATAATATTCAAGAACCTATGCATATGGTTACCACATAATTCATCTCTTTGATCATAAATATTCAAGGATGACCTAGAGTTTCACTGTCAACCCTGAATGAGTCATCCATATTATTTTCAATCTTTCACATCCATCATATGGACTATCCAGACCAAGATTTTACTAAATTAAATACAGTGATGCATTATCTTCTATAATCTGGAGGGATCAATCCCATCTTGATGCACGCACAGACTTCACAAGTACTTGACTGTATCCAGTAGCCTTCCATCACTGCATTAGAAATACAGGTAGTCCGGCACCAAAGCATAGTGAGTTACTTGCAAGTCTCTATGGTAATCTTAGGTCAGAGGGACACTTATGCCCATATGCTTCACGAGCTGCTCTTGACAGCAGAGCGCTATACAGGTGAGTCACTTGTTCCATGATGATGTACCCTTACATCTCACCCATATACCATACTAGTGTCTTCACACTTCTTAATTATGAGAATAACCAACCTATATGGCACACAACAACCTACACTCGATAAACGTCATTGTCTCTTAATGATATATCATTTGGTCACGAACATATTTAAGAACTATTTCATAAATCTTCCTTTATCGATTGTCATATAGTTCTAAGGAATTCATCGCAACATATGAGTTCATAAAAGGAAGATGTACACCTTGTGATAAAAATATCAAATAACTTTATTCATTCATAATTCATATATAATTATAAAAATATAATCATGCAAACGATTGGCTTTAGGATATATTTTTAACAGCAGCTACATAGTTCGATCCTGCAGTATTTTTCGAGATATCTCCATCTTATTAAGGCCTCTATCTTATCCTTCAATTGGATGCACTACTCGATATCGTGATCGTGATCACAATGAAATCGATAATAGTGCTTCCTGTTGCGAGAAGCCGACTTCATCGACTGGGATCGTCGAAGGTAGCTCTCTCCCTCTATCTTCATGAAAATCTATGCACGAGGAGCGGTTAGAGGGTGTAAAAGTCATACCTGCCATCGAAGTTTTAGACTTCGGACTTGATCAGGAAGTTGGAGCCTCTCTTTCAGCACGGGTTCGATTGGGTCCCGTAGAGTTTCCTTCCTTCTTTGTCTTCTTCTTCTGACCTTTGCGCTCGGATTGGTGTCGGTCAGTTATACCTTTCTTGGTGTGGATGTACTTCTGTGCACGCTCGAGAAGTTCAGCATAGGATCGAGGAAGCATCTTGTCTAGGGAGTAGCTGAACCTGGAGCTTCGCAGTCCTCGCTTCATGGCCGCTTTGGCCGTCAATTCATTGAGGTCCCGGACCTCCAAGGTGAAGGTGTTGAAATGTGCCATAAAGTCTCATAGAGATTCTCTGTCTTGCTACTTGATGGAGAAAAGACTGTCAGAGATTCGTGACATCTTTCGATTGGTGCCAAAATACATCATTAAAAGCTATTTGAACTACTCGAATGATTGGATACTCCCAGATTGAAGTCCAGAGTACCATGTTCAGACAGTTTTCCCAAGAGTAACCGGAAAGGCAATGCAAAGGAGGGCATCAGATGCCCTCTGAAGAAGCATGAGAGCCTTGTAACTCTCAATATGATCGAGTAGATCGGTGAAGCTGTCATATGGCTCCATCTACGGCATCTTGAACCGATTTGAAATCGGTTCGTCGAGAATCTGTCAAGAGAAGGGCAGATAAGTGCTGATGCCAAGCTCGTTGGTGGGATTCCGATTATTTATTTGGAGCTGATCCAACCGATAGTCCAACTCCCTCAGTTTACGATCATATTCGTCTAACCACCTCTGAGATTCATCAAGATGCTAAGAACGTCCTGGCGTTGAGCCTTCTCAAAAGAACTTGACGGAGACCGTGGCCTCTTCTCTTTATGTGAAACTCGTCGAGAGGAAGGAGACCGACGATCACCAGAGTCGGCACGCGGGTGTGCCGGGAGTCAGGACGCGGCGAGTGTCGGACAGGTCGACGACTCGTCCGGTGAGAGTGTCATGTCAAATGGTGGGATGGAGAACGGGACCGACAGCTATGCCGAGAGGGCACATCCTGCAATGCCATCTCCTCCGGCCGCCATTGCCACTACTGCTGCTGTTATTGTTCTGCAGTCTGTTGGAGACTGTGGACAGCCTCTGTCAGGATCTTTACTTGTTGCACAAGGGCAGCAAATTGCTGCTAGTCCGTGGTCACCAACAGGTCGTGAAGCACTTGGCTCCCCGAGAGTCGTCGGAGGTGCATCACGTCATGATGAGCATCAAGCGGAAGCTAGTAGAAGCGTTCTGCACCCTCGTTTTGGCTATTGTGGTTCTTAGAAGAATACTTCTTGTCTTCCCCTACCTGGCATGCCAAATTATTGCAGCCTGTCTCTGGTGAGATAGTTGGTTGGAAGCCGAGCTGTTGCGTCTGAACGGTGAACGGCAGAAAACCTGCAAAAGAAGTCTACTTGCCGGAGTTATCCGACGGGGGACCTTCCGATGCTTAAGTTAGTCGAAGAAAGGGAACAGCTCGAAAGCCAAAAACGAGAGCAAAAGTTTATAATGATAAAACTTATCTGGTCTCTCATTGCTTATCGGTATTTATAGGATAGGTGATGCCGTTACTATGTAATTCTCGTCCCTGAATGTTCAGGACATAGGAGTTATGGCATTTAGTGGACGGTTACCCCATTAACTGCCATTAAGACCAAGTAATGAGCCGTTCATGGGTGATAATTATGCTACACGTTCATGTGTAGTTAATGCCCAAGTCGAATAATCATCATCGATTCAGATAGTTAGTATGACCCCGAAAAAATAATCGGATAGATACCAAATATTACCAGCTAATCGTAGGTTGCATGTCGAACTAAATCAGTTAGATACTGACCTGACTACATCCGTCATCTTTAGTCGGTGGTCAAATCTCGTCTTGATCAATCGAACATCGATTAGATCCAAACCTGCTGATACCAATCGAGTTAAATTATAGCAACTCATCCGATGCGAAGATAAGAAAAGATCGACTGTAGCACATTTGGCCGATTAGAAGACGAGGAAGAGGAATAATCAGCTAAGCGATGAGGATGTACCCAACAATGTAATAAAAAAAAAAAACTACAGATTAGAAACCAATGTGGAAATAGAGTTGCTGAATCCAGTTACAAAGCAAACATATTCAAGATTCTGAGACCATACAAGGAAATTCTGGAACATTAAGAGTTGAAAGATCTGTCTGAAAGCACCTACATATAACCAGTTCTCTGTTTCTTGCCCACATGGCAATCAATCATATAAAACCAGACAAAAATACACTTTCTATAGATATTAAATGGCTTACCATAACACAATGATGAGCGATCATTTTCCACATAAAGACTACCAGACAAACTACAACACAAACAGTATTTACATGGGATGGCCATGCGAAGAAACCAACAAGCATGGCTACAATTTAAATGGTCTTTCTACAAAATACACCAAGACATACCAAGCAACCATGAGCAGAGACTCAAGCAACAGCTACAGCCTCACTAGGAGCAGCAACAGCAGCAGCCTTAAGAGTGGTGGCTGCGGAAGCAGCTGTTTTAGCATCTTTAGAAGGCAAAGTAGGAGCTGCTGCAAAGGCAGGTTTTATGTGAGGTGGTGGGCAGTGCTTGAGCTTCAGCAGTATCTGGCGCATTCTTGAAAGATCAGTGGGCTTCCCAGGCTTTGGGCCCTGAATTACAACAGTTGATTGTTTCTTTTCCTCTTTCTTCCCTTTTCTCTTCTCTGATGCCCGCACCTCACGAGGAATAAACTCAGCAATTGCCTTCCAGTAACACTTGTCCACCTCAGCATGAAATTTTGCTTGATTGACCAGAAAGAGCTAACATTCAGGGATACAAAAATGTATAAGAAGGTAACCAAAACGATGCACAGAATTAAAATTCTAAAACATGACTAGTTGGGAATAAACTATGAACATGGTTTAAATTAACGTGGACCATAAGAAATTGCAATATAACAATTAACTAGCCTGCTAACATATGGACGTAGCCACACCATCACCACTAATATGGCCTCATTATGAATTCTACATGCTCACTGATAGTCTCATAACAAACAAGCAGAAAAATCGAGCATCATTAACCCTGCTCTATCCCTATTGGACATTCCGCATATCTCTACCTATGCCAGCAAAAACCACGTATTTCATATCTTTTGTCCTTGATACTAGTTACATCCTCTACTCTTCCTATAATCCCACTAAAGCTGAACACCATTTCTTTATTTTGGTCTAGCCATTTTCTTTCTTCCTTTAATCCAAAATTCCATTTCACACATTTCCCATACCATATGTAAATATAATTCAAAGAATATCTACATTAATATCAATACATAGTGCATTTCAAACAAGCATAAAAGGAAGGGCTCTTATGCATATGCATGCATACATGCATACCTACATCCATCCATCCATCCATACATGCATCCATCCAGCCATCCATACATACATCCATGCATCTATCCATGCATCCATACATACATGCGTGCATGCATGTGATAGAAACAGGATAGGCAGCATGTGTAGATTTTAAAATTTGAAACATGCAGCGAAAATAAATCGGGTTAAACTCTTTAACCCACATGCAAGATACCAGATCTAAACCTATCCAAGCTCAGAAGAAAGCACATATAATTAATCTGAAATTTAAGAAAATATGAGATCATATCTCATTACCTTTGCGCGGGTAGAAATTCACCGCTTCAGATGATCTCGGATTCGTAAAAGATGAAGCCGCACACGTGTCCGGCCTCTACGGATATCCATCGGGATCAATCTCGAACTTTTCTTCTCATAAAGATTCTTCTTCTCAAGAAGAACTTTGGCCTTTTGGACTCTGATCAACTCTTTTGATCTTAACTTAGAGATCAACTTCCTTGATCTGCAGCCTTCTTCTTCTTCTCCTCAATCCTTGATCTTTAAGTCACCAGAACTCCTTCTAGACGTGTGGAGGAGAGAACACCCAATCTTTGGACATAGAAAGGAAGAATATGAGAGAGAGGAGGCGTGGAGATGGAGAGAGGGAAGATTTTCTTGATGAAAAATCAATACTAAGAAACCCTAGAGACCTCCCTTTAAATAGACATAAGCCCTGACACATATTAGGAACCCTGTCATCTTAAAAAGGTAATCCTTATCTCATAAGAATCTTCTACCTTTTAAATATGATTTATGCCAAATAAAATCAAATATAAAAGGTAATTAATCAGCTCTTTTAAGCATGTACAATAGCCATCCATGAAATACATGTTAGGTGGTTGGGACGCCAAGTCTTGATACCCCACAAAGGGATCTCCAGCCATAAGAGATGGGGCATGGACCCCACCTCTCTCCTTCATGCTATGACACATAAGAGAGGGTGGGCCCCTCTAGGATATGGCGCTCAATAATTTCAAAAAAAAAAAATTACGCCACCCATTCTTCTATCTATTCCACATGCATACTTAGAGATAATTAAGATATATGGAAGAGATAATGTTAGGATAA
>KE507044.1:20911-38286 GCA_000441515.1 Elaeis oleifera
TTTTTATTATTTTACTATAAATTTAAAATACATGCTTTGAACTACCCATTTTCTTTCAGGTAGCACTAGCCATTGACAAGGAGTTGAACAATTTTCTTACCATTACTTAACTAAAATTTGTTTCATAACTCATCTCAAGTCAGAAAGCTCACTTCAAGCAATTCATTGGCCCTAGAGCTGATGCATGTTCTGCACCATCTAGCTCTACCCATCCCAGTCCTTTCCAAGGTAGGTATGGATATATTGTTCTCAATTATTGGATGGGTATGGGTAATAACCCACTCGACCTGTTGCCATCCCTAGAGATTAGATAATTAGAGTGGCTAACTTATATGAGGATTTATTGCTTAATACATCTACCACAACATTTCTCTTCATGGGTGATGGTTAATAGTTAGATCACAATCTTTTAATAGCTCCAACCATTTTTTTATTTCAATTTACTTGTTTGTGTGAAGATATATTTTAGACTCTTGTGATTTGCAAAGATCTCACATGATTCCCTATAGAGATAGTGTCTTTAAATCCTTAGAGCAAAAAACATTGCTGTTAGTTCTAGCTTAGTAGTAGGATAGTTTTTTATCATATGACTATAGCCACCTAGAAGTATATGCTATATCTTTCCATTCTATATCAAAACACAATATATACCCTTCTGAGATGCATTACATGGAAAATGCAAGGCTTGCATTATACCATTATAGCAAGGCCTCTCGAAAACTACTATTAGCCATTATAATGATTACAACACCATAGCATTATTTGTATTAAGGGTTTTGCTACAATTCTCCAAAAGGGTAGAATCATCATTTTCATTAAAAAAACTAGCTGTTTGGTTAAAAAGGAATGCTCAAGATTCTTTATCGACTGTAGCCTGTAATAGGATACGATCGGGGTTGGTGCATATAATTTTTCAACATTCAAGGCTAATGTATTATGGAAGGCAATAGCTGGTGCAGTAAATTTAAAATTTAGAAGTATTTTCAAAATCCTTTTCTCCTCTAATTCTCAATCCCACTCTGGTGTTTCTCCATCTCTAATTATAGAGAAGCATGGAAAATGGGAGGTGGATGGCATGAGAGGAAGCAATGGGTGAGGGGAGGGTTTGGAGAGGGCAGGTGCCTGTGTGAGGAGGCAGACGGCATGAGGAGAGGAGGCGGGTGAGGAGAGGGGTAGCATGATGGAGTTGATGTACGAAGGAGGGGCTGACATGGGAGATGGATGGCACGAGGGGTGGTGGATGGCACAGGGAGCGGCAACGGGCAAGGGGAGGGTTGGCAAGGGGAGGGTGGGTGCGATGGTGCCAATGTACAAGGAGGAGGTGGTGAGGGGAGGGGCCAATGAGGGAGGTGGATGGTAGAGGTCAAGGCCACGGGTGAGGGGAGGGACAATATGATGAGTCTGTGTATGAGAGAGGGTGACGAGGGAGGGGTCAGCACAAGAAGGTAGACAACATGTGGGAGGTGGATGGCATGGGGAGAGGTGGTGAGTAAGGGGAGCGTTAGGTGAGGGAAGGGGACAAAACAATGGAGCTGATGTATGAGGAGGGGGTAGTGAGGATAGGTGGACGATGCAGTAGGGATGGATGATGCAAGGAGAGGTGGCTAGTGAGGGAAGGGTGGCCTCGATGGATAGAAATATGGGAGAGATGGTGGCGAGGGAAGAGGCCGGTGTGGAGAGGTAGCCACTGATGGCAGGAGGATGACGAAAGGAGGGTGGCACCATGGGTAAGATTATAGGATGAGAGGAGTGGATAGATTTTCAAAACATATTAAAATAAGCCAAATTAACCAATTTAGTGATCTGGTAAAATGAAAATCCTTAATTACCTCTACTTAATGGATAGTTAGGATGTTTTCTTCCTCTCCTATTTATCCTTGGAGGACCATTGGATGATCTAAGATTTGGTATCTGAGTTTGTGTTTATTCTGGGTACTTTGTGTTTATTATGATAAAGCTTTTATTTATTATATGGAGTTTGTGTTTGTTCTAAGACAGTTTATATTTATCCTATTATAGTCCCATACGAGATAGAGAACAACCTCTAACTTTTATATTTATCCAGGGTATATTTGTATTTATTATATAGAGTTTGTGTTTATTCTTACATAGTTTATGTTTATTCCATCAGAAATTAATATTTTCTTCCTCTCTTATTGTTTATCTTGGAAGGATCATTAGATGAATAAAGTTTTAATCTCCGAGTTTGTGTTTATTATAGATGATTTGTATTTATAACCATAGAGTTTCTATTTATTATATGGAGTTTCTACATATTATATAAAGTTTGTGTTTATTCTGAGATAGTTTGTATTGATTCTGTCATGGTCTCATATAAGACAGAAAGCAACAGTCAAAGTTTGTATGTATCCTAGGAATGTTTATATTTATTATATGGAGTTCATTTTTGTCCTCATTTAGTTTGTATTTATTCCATCAAAAGTTAGTGTTTATCCTTCTTTCTTGTTGTTTATCCTAAAAGGACCCTTGGATGACCTAATGTATTGATCCGAGAATTGATTTTGATGATTACAAAATATTTGAAAAGAGTAATGGTTATTTATCTTTGGATAAGTATAAAAGCATGTTTTAAAAAAACCAAAAATTTAAGGAAATAAGAATGCATTGAGAAGCCTAAAGCTCTAAATTCTCAAGTTGGAGATAAGAACGATGCTTTTCAAAAATCTCAAAAGCATTCAAGATGACCTCGAAAAGATGGAAGGCGATTTCAGGATGTTTGGAGATCAAAAACATGAGAAGACCACCTTCCCAACATTATAGGCTGATCCCTGAATCTCAGGGGGCTACCCCTGGGTCATCCCCTTAAGAAATTAGGATGCTGGCATGCTATGGATGCCGGGCATGCCGTAGGGGACGAACCCTAGCCAGGGGGTGACCCTAGGGTCGATCCATGTTGTGCCATAGGGTCAAACAGAGAGCCCTATCTCTGTTTTGCCACATGGGGTGATCCCTATAATAGGGGTTTGACCCATGAACCCTATGTCCTGACAGCTTGTACGACTAGTTTTCAGTCTAATTTTTGGTGCATTTAATGCTCTCTACCCACTCTTTAATAGCTCTAAATAATGATTTTGTTTATTCTGGATAGTTTGTATTTATCACCATAGATCAAGTTTATATTTATTATATGGAGTTTCAATTTTTTATATAGAATTTGTGTTTATTCTGAGATAGTTTGTGTTTATCTATCATGATTCCATATAAGATATAATTACAACTTACAAATTTATGTTTATTCTTGGGATATTCATATTTACTCTAGGAGTTTGTGTTTATTTCCATCAAAATTTATATTTATCATCCTCTCTCATTGTTTATCATGGAGGGACACAAATTCACCTGATGGAGCAAACATAACTTTATGAATAAATAAGATTAAAACTCAAAAACAATCACAAACAGGGTTTGCATTGCAATCGACATGCCATTGGTTTCAAAATCCTAAGTGCACAATAAAAATGACTCCCTAGAGATAAGCACAAGTTAACCTATCATAAATTCAAACACAAATTCACCTTGGAAATAATAATCACACCAACTTTAAACTAAAAAGTAGATGACCTATCAATAAACATGGTAACAACAATATGTCAACAAATTTAAAGCACCATAGAGAACAAACTCAAATATCATCAAATTCATTGCAATAGCTAGGAGATGAGACAATCGATTCATTTGTCACCAAATATATTCATACATAGAAATACTAGTTCCATGATAGCAATTAAATTTTCATTATAGTAAAAAAGGTTCAAACGTACAAGTTTATTCACAATACAACTCAAATGTTCTGACACAATACAAATATCTTATAAATGTACACAAATAAAGAGCAGAGTCAACACGCATATGCTCACAAAGCTGGCACAATGGAAACTATGATGATGCCACTTTGTGACCCTTCATGATCACTTGCATAGCATATGTGGCACTCAACTCCAGCACAGGAGCATTCGTAATTATGTTCTGAACCCCTATCACCATATTCTTCATAAAATACAGATATGGATGACACAATCAGGCCTACAAAATAGGACAAGCTCATAGTCAAACAAAAAACAAATGACATGCTGCATTAGTTGGCATGGATGTGTGTTGGCACATAAGGGGCTGAAAATTAGAAATTACAATTTTTCTAATAACATAAGGGGCATGCATTATTTGGCACGAGCCATTTTTGACACGGACCATTAGTTGGCATGGTGCATTAGTTGAAACGGATATGATTTGACACAGGGCATTACTTGACACTTATAATTAAATAACTTGGCATATTCTATTATTTTGGAAAAACCATGCCATTTAAATGCACTATGCCTCTTATGTGTATCATGTAAAGATACTAGTAAACCAAATTATTATAACAATTACTTGACATCTTGCTGTAGATAGTCAATAAAATGGGCATCCAACTTCTATATTAATAGAGTAGACATCTCGTGCCATCTCAGTAAACCAAGTCACCTATAAATATAAAATTAGAAATCAGCCATATTGTTAGTAATGCATAAGTACATACAATATTTCATCAACATGGTCATTACTCACAAATCTTCTAGTGACTACTCAATACTCTACACCACTCATGGATGTGTAGTGTTTGAAATATCTACCCTCTAGATCCATGATAAACAGATGTTGGTGTGTTGATGAGCATGTAGACACAAACATCTGCTTGATTTCAACTAACAAAGGAGGCATGAAGTCTCGCATAACTTAATGAGAAACCTTCCATGTGCCCAACAACATACTCTAAAAGAGAAAAAAATAAAATATACATTAGAGGACACAGAGCTAGATCAAAGTATGATAGTGCATGAAGAATACAAAATAATTACCATAATGAAGGATCACAACATAAAGTTAGACTCCAAATGCATTGATGGATCAGTCAATGCATGTTGCTCCAAGAGGAACCAAAAAAATATCTATGACTTGCATAGTCCATTACAAAAAATAGAAATTAACTTGCATATATCTTTGTTTTATTCAATTTAGTACATAATACTTACATCATTTTAATTAAATTGCTGGATAGGATGTCATAAACATACAGCTAGTTGATGACATTGATGCCATCACCCCAAACAATGATCTAGATGGTGAAATTAATGTCAAAACTAGAAAGAATCAATTCGAAAGACATTGAAATTTTATAACCAAGGACTATATACTAATTGATTTTTATCCTAAAAATCTAAGACATGCCTACGTTCCCAATCATCCAGAAGCTATAAGTCGGAAAAGTCATGGTTGGTCTTAAAAAATTTCTGCATATTGCATGAGTATTTTGGATGTAAATGAAGTATAAATATTTTAGTAAATTACAACTCTACTTGCCACCACATCATCCCTACTATAGACTGAGTTCTTTCTGGGCTTTCTTATGGGGGTCGGAGTACTTGAAGGTAGTGGAGTGAAGGAACTATATAAGAGATGGGAGCCCCTAACTATCTGCTGCATAACCCATCTCTCAATAGGCTATGGATCTGCATGCTCTTGGGATACTATTGGGCTATTGGAACTCACAAATTCAATAGGCCACACATTTACCTCCACCTCATGGGTGTTCCCCTCTACATCCTTCCCTCCTTCTTGCTCTTCAATGCTGTCTGCAGCTCAAAATCAACCTTTGGTAGTTGGTGACAATCCTTCGAAGCTCCATCTTCTCGTCGTCCCCCTGAGCCCTCCTCTTAGCCTCTATAGAGATATGTTGGTATTTACACACGAGTTGCAACTGATGATAAATAAACAACAAATAGATGGGTTAGTGATAATTTAAAAAATAAAAACATAAGAGATCAATATCACAGCAATGCTGCATACACTATCAGATATACTCCTCTTTGTAGCTATCCTACTTGTTCTGTCTTTATCCCTCTATGTCTAGCAGCTGGAAGGTCTTACCTCAAGGAGTAATTATTAGATGTATATCCTAGAAGCCAATCAGACCGACACCTTTATTTTTTTAGAACATAGTTTTGTACTTGATCTTATTATTTATTGATAATATTGGGTAGTTTATTTAATTTATGTTGTGTATGTGCCTATGAATTGTCCAGAGAATTAATAAAATGATGACACATAATCTCAAGAGTTGAGAATTTGAGGCATGTGTTATTAGTGATTAATTTTAAATTACTTTCAATCGATGGATCATCACGAGGATGGTAATTGATCCAATAAGATTGGTGCATGAATTGCTTTCTTTGGATAGACGAGTCTCGAATTTATAGTATGGAGATATTGGAGTAAGAGTGCAGGTGGTTGTTAGAGAATAACGGTATCGAGTTTGACGAGCATGAGAAGTCACTTGGATATCTATACTCACTCGTCAATGACTTTCTCGATACTGTAATGGTGTGACTGGTTCTTTAACTTACAGTGCCTCAGCTATTTATAATGAGATTGCTATAGTTTGACTATACAAATATTTGATCCCTAGCCATTCGGATCCTTACGATGTAAATTGACTACAGTAAATTCATTGGAGTAAGGTGTGCATCTAGATGGGATCTATAGATTTTGATAGATAAGAATAAGTCCTATGTGATTTATGAAACTAAGTTCTGAAGATTATGACCATGGCAGAGTGAATAATAGAAAAGAGTTTTCATAAGATTTTATAGTATGAACTCAAGTTGAATAAATCTTACATATAATAGATGATGGAGTTTAACAAATTTTCATAATCTCCATCTTATCAGGACTCATGATAGAAGAACTGTATCATACAATAACTATACCTAAGAGGTTTATTCTTTATTATACTGGATTGCCATTATATGCTGCTAGACATCATTAGTAGATTATGAGACCAACAAGAATTATTTGATGGTCAATAATTTTATTGATGAGTTGAAATTATTTCAATCTATTGAAAGAAGTTTTAATGATATTTATGATCGATGGAGATCATAATATATCTCACTACCGGATAGAATAGAACTTATAGGGTCACGCACAAAAGAAGTTCTGACTGATCGAATAGTTGAATTACGAGTTTGAATCGTTAAAGGATTCGATTGTCAATGTGATTGATGATTGGACTAATTTGTTAAAGTTACAAGAGAGGATTTGCTAAAATTTAGTGAGTTATAGGAGGACTTCTTTATAATTATTGCGATACTATTTGATTTGATCAAATAATTAGGATTGAGTCCTAGTCAAATTAATTAAAATTTAATTTGATTAGATATAGTTTGAGTTTGAGTCAGATTGGATTTCATAAGTCTAAAAGATTTAGACTCAATAAATAGTTAACTTATTGAGAACCAAACTATATTGGACTCTATCTATGAAAAGATGATTGAGGAGCAGAAGGACACTTCTCCAGATCTCACGCCTCATAAGAAATCACCATTAATTTTGATTTTTGCATGGACAAAAGTGCACAAAAGGTTGTAGTGCAACTTAATCCAAGAGAGTCCTAGGTTTTGCATGGACAAAAGGAGTGCACAAAAGGTTATGGTGAAACTTAATCCAAGAGAGTCCTAATGCCCTAGGACTCTATCCAAAACCCTAGAGGTAAAAGGAGTGCACAAAAGGTTGTGGTGCAACTTAATCCAAGAGAGTCCTAGCGCCCTAGGACTCTATCCAAAACCCTAGAGGTGCTGGTTTTTAATATGGAACCATGGGGTGCCTCATCTTAAGTGATTAGCGCCTCCTCTCAAGAGAGATTAGCGTGAAAATATAAGGAGGGCGTGCAAGAGATAGCTGGCGCAAGAGGTTTGGGCGTGACTCTTTCCAAGAGTCCTAGCACCTCTAAACTCTCATCCAAACCAACCCTAAAAAGTTTAGGGCATTGGGATTTAAGATGGGTTTAAATCAATGCCTTCAAATTTGATCTCTAGTAATGAAAGTGGCATGAAGTTGAGAGGCACGAGAAAATAAAGAAGGTTGGGTGCTGAAATAGTTTTGATGCCTGCTCTATTTCTCTCTTCACATGTTCAAAGGGTTGGACGTTCTCAAGCCTCTCTCTTATTCTTCCGTGCCATGTTCAAGAGTTGGACAATCCTCTGGCCTTCATTCTTCCACAAGGCCACATCCAAGAGTGGGTCACCCATCTCGTCTTCTACCTCCTCCTTAAGTTATTCTCCAACATTCTCTTGAGAAGAGAAATAGAAGAAAAATTTAGCAATCCAAAGAGCGATCTCTGTAAAGGGACTAGCACCCTGATGAGATCAAAATCTCCTGATCAGATCAACCTCATGTAGATACCAATAGAGACCGAACATGTGTATGGCTTTAGAGGAACCTTCAAGACATCCATGGATCATTGAATTATGGTGAAGATCTATCTGTGCAAGGTGAAGATCAAATCTTTCTCTCCTTTTGTTTTATCTTAATCTTAAATCTGTGAGGGATCTTGGTATTTTGAGATACGATCTCATGCCTGCATGCATGTGTAAATTAAAAGGTTTTAATTGCTTTTATTTCCACTGCATTTATGTTAAAATTTTATCATGCATGCTAATTGGATTTCTTAATAGTGGTATTAGAGCCATCCTCATATGATTAAGATTAAAATGTTAGATCTAAAAATTCTTGATCTATGCTTGCTGATTTTTATGGTTCTAAAGCTGTGATGGTTGATCACAAGCAATTAGAATCACGATCCCAATGATCAACAATCATTTAACAGCATGTAAATCAATTGTATTCAGATCTAAAATTTATTTTCATATATGAGATGCATAAGGTGATGATCATGGAAAGATCCTTTTAGATCTGTGATGTTCTGTGATGTGATCGTGGTGTCTGTGAGCACCATTATATTGATGTATTTAGAGACCTGCATGTCTCATTAGATTAGATCTAATGTATATCTATTGGATGCTTGCGTGCATCATATGATTCATGTAATTTGGAGACCTGCGAGTCTCATTAAAAGAGTTGTAATAATTGTTATTATTTTTGATCTTTTGGATTATATTCTGTGATGTGTTTACATGTCAATGATTGATCGAATTGCAAATCTATCGCACATGATGGACATGGATCAAGATAGGTAGTTGATCGATGTCGAATCAAGGAGTTGATCATGATCGAATCAAGAGAGCTCGAGATCGGATCAAAGAGTTGAAGATGATCAAATCGATTGATGTGCATGTGCTTGTAATGGTGACCCTAAGATCTGATTTGGATCAGTACCTCGAGCCTGAATCATAGATCCATGATTATCACCAGTTATATTTTTAGTTGATTAGTTATTTGCATGCGATGTGGATAATTAAGATTGCTAATTAGTTATTTACATGAGATATAGATAATTAAAATTAGATGAGATCTAAATTAAATCTCCTCGCATATATTAAGTCGAGCGATCTTTCATTGCTGTAGATATGCAGGCATCCTAGTGGTATTGACTATTCTCAGCTGATCACAGTGGTTCAGTTGCATCGAAAAGATACAACCACTCTATTAGCATGAGATGATGCATGGTAAAGATGGGGTTGGATCCAATAACTGTCAAATGAGAGACTCAATGATGGCTGTGCCAAAATATGAAGGGAGGTCTGATTTAACTAAGAAATATGGTCAATAACTATCGGGAGAGGCCTATATAACTTAAAGACCAAATACTGCTGTAACATGCTTGAGAAGCATTGGACAAGAGTTGTCCACTCATTAATTTATGTGTCACCAATAATTATCAGGTGAGGTGCATGTAGATCGGTAGGATCACATACAGTACCCACTTAAAATTCTAGTTGCGAAGTGTTTCTGTCTCTCTACCTGAGGAGTATAAGAGTCTCGAGAAAATAGTGAGAGGCATATTATTTAAAAGATCTTAAAATAAATTTTAAATTAAATATAAATATTTAATTAAAATCTTTACTTTCTGCAAGAATAAAATATCGGCTTCCAACCCTCTAGCTCACATATTTGAAACTAGTTATCTAACTGAATAAATTATAAAGACTAGCTCAGGAATCTAAAATAGTTTTAAGTTCTAAGAAGTTAAGCATAGTTATATACTCGACCAGGATATCCCTATGCTATCAAACTATCCGATGATTAACTAAAGGACAATCTATCTATGATCATTGTTTGATAATGATTAAGGACTTATAGAAGCTTGACAAGCTCGGTGTGACCATGCATAAAGAATTGCAAGTGGATTTGATCCTGCAATATTTTTCTGATTCATATAGGTAGTTTATAGTAAACTACCATATGAATAAGATTGATTGCACCTTAACTAAATTATTGAATATGTTAGTAACTACTGAAGGAACCTTGAAGAGTTCAAGGAGCATGGTTCTTGCTATGAAGCAAGCTTTTACTTTCAAGAGAAAGTTTACTTGGAAGAAGAAGTCCGCGAAGAAATAGAAGTTGAGAACAAGCCAAAGAAGGAAGCTTCTAAGAAGGCTGCTAACAAGAAAAATATTTCATTGTAATGTTGATGGCCATTAAAAGAAGTTATTCTGTATAACTAGAGAGCCTAAAGAAAAGGAAGGAGACACACCTTCAGAAGACATGTCAGATCTGCTTATTAATAAACTAACCTTATGTTTCTACTTCTAGTTGCATTACAAACTCTGATTCGAGTGCTCATTTGTGTACTTTGATGCAGGGTTTATAAGAAAGTAAAGAGCTAAGAGAAGGTGAAGTAACCCTTTGGATTGACAGTGGGCTAGAGTTGCTATTGTGGCTATAGGCACCTATCCTCTATGATTACCATTTGAATTTAGTTTGTTACTTAGAGACTGCTATTATATACCTACTGATAGTAGAAATTTGATTTTTATTTCATCATTAATGCATAATGATAAAGTCTACTGTATGATTTATTTTAGAAATAAATTGATTGCACATGATTTTATGATTGACAGTCTCTATCACTTACAAATAGATGTATGTATGAATGTATCTGAACAGAAAATAAGTGCCATAGGATCTAAGAGATCTAGAGATGAGATAAACTAGAAGTATATATAGCTCCTCAGGCTTGATCATGTTGGAGAGGATAGGATAAATAGATTGAAGAAAGATGAGCTTCTTAGCTCATATGTCTTATTTAGTTGTGAATCTTGCCCTCAAAAAAAATGGCCAAACTATCCTTTGTGGGACATATGGAGAGTGTTAGGAAGCCGGCATTTTTCATGCATGTAGTTTTTAAAACAAGAACATAGAGAAAATAATATGGATTAAAATACTTTTAATCCAACAGACATGCATAAGATCTCATCTTAAAAAATACCTAATAGGATTTTCATATAAGAGATAAGATTCAGATCTAAAATTATAAAATAGAGAAAGATCTGATTTTCATCTTACATAAGTAGATCTTCATCATGATCCGATGATCTGTGAATATCTTAAAATTTTTAAAGCTGCACACATATCTGATCTTTATAGGTATCCACACGAGATTGATCTGATCAGGAGATTCTGATCTCACTGGGGTGCTAACTTTCTTATAGAGATCACTCCTTGGATGTTGAATATTTTTCTTCTTTTCTCTTCTCAAGAGAACATAGGAGAACTAAAGGAGGAGGAAGATGGGAGAAGTGAGAGCGTGGATGCTTGGAGTCCAACTCTTTGGACACCAAATGAGAAGAAGAAGGAAGCCGGAGGCTTTGGGAGCGTCCAACTCTTGGATGTTACTCAATAGGAATAAGGAGGCATCCAAGATGGAGCATGCCCCTCACCTTTTTTTTTCTTTCTTTCTTATGCGTGAACTCTTTCATGCCATCCCTTCCTTCTTATACCTTCATGCCAATCTTACTTTTAGATTAGGAGGTGCTGATTTAAGACTATATGGCCTCTTAAATCCCAACACCTAAACCTTTTAGGATTAGAATAGTGTCCAAGGGGGTTGGGACTCCTTTGATGGAGTTGCACCCCAACTCTTTTATTCTTTTCAGATTTTTAGTGCCTCACCCTTTTCATGTCACCCACCTCTCTTGTTTTCATGCACACAACCAAAAGGAGGTGCCCCCTTTTAAATCCCAATGCTAATCCTAATCCTATTAGGGTTTAGTTGACAGTCTTGAGAGAGAGGGACTCTCTCTAATGGGCATCTCTCTTATCTCTTGTGCCAACTAACTCACGGTGATTCCATGACATGTGAGATCTAGGAGAGTATAGATAGAGTCCAATGTGGTTTGGATTCTTAACAAGTCAACTACTTATTGAGTCCAAACCTTTTAGATTTATGAAACCCAATCGGAGTCAAACTCAGACTAAATCCAATCAAATTAAATCCTAATTTAATTTGAGTAGGACTCAACCCCAATTATTTGATCAAATCAAATAATATAGTAATAAGTACAAATAAGTCCTCCTATAACTCACTAATTGTTAGTGAGTCGTCTCTTGTAATTTTTACAAATCAGTCCAATTATCAATCATATTGATAATCAAATCCTACTGCGATTTGAAATCGTAATTCAACTATCCAATTAGTCAAGACCTCCAATGTGTGCAACCTCATAGATTTTATTTATTTAGTAGTGAGATATATTATGATCTCCATCATGAATATCATTAAAACTCCTTTCAATAGATTAAAATAATTTCAACTCATCAAATGAGAATTATCAACCATCAAAATAATTCTTGTTAATCTCACAATCTACCAGTGATACCTAACAGCATATGGTGGCAATCCAGCGGAAGAGAAGGTATTGGATCTCTAGATATAGTTATCGTGTGATATAGTTCTTCTATCGTGAGTCCTGATAAGATGGAGGTTGTGAAAAATTTGTCAAACCCTATCATTTGTCATATGTAAGATTTATTGAATTCGAGTTCATTATATGAAATCTCATGAAATATTTTTTCATTATTCATACTGCCATGGTCATAGTCTTCAAAACTCAGTCTCATAAATCACATAGGACTGCTTATATACTAAGATTAATAGATCTCATCTAGGTATATATCTTACTCTTATAATGAACCTACTGCTGTCAATCTACACCATAAAGATCTAAATAGTTAGGGACCAAGTGTATGTACAGTCAAACTACAACAATCTCATTGTGAGATGTCAAGGCACCACAGATCAAAGAACTAGTCATACCACTATAGCATCGAGAATATGACTGACGAGTGAGTAGACATCCAAGTGACTTCTCATATTGATCATGCCTGATATTCTTATTTTCTGACAACCATCTACACTCCAATATCTCCACACTGTAGACTCGAGACTCATCTATCAAAAAAAAAATTTATGCACCAATCTTATCAGATCAATCATCATTTTCGTGATGATCCATCAATCAGAAGTATTTTAGAAATTAATCACTAATAACATGTGCCTCAAATTTTCAACTCTTAAGAATATGTGTTATCATCTTATTAATTTTCTAGATGATTCATAGACACATACACAACATGAATAAAATAAACTATCCAATCATTAATAAATAATTAGGTCAAGTATAAACTATATTCTAGAATGAATAAATATATTAGTCCGATTGGCTTCTAGGGCATACATCTAACAGAAAAGATCATTGAGATAGTTGCTCTGATATACACTGATGTATGTGGTCCATTTGATGTGTATGCTAGAAGTGGTTATTTTTACTTCATTATTCTTATCAATGACTTTTTATGTATGGAAATTTGTGTGAGACATAAATCCAAAGCCTTTTAAAAACTTCAAAGAATTCAGATATGAGATAAAGAAGCAAATTGAAAATTTCTTAAAGTTCTTTGATTAAATCGAGGAGGTATATACCTTAGTGGAGTTTCTAAATTATCTCAAAAAAAATGACATAATCTCATAGTGGACTCCTCCTGGTATACTTCAACTTAATGGGATGTCGAAGAGGAGGAATAAGACTCTATTGGATATGGTTCCATCTATGATGAGCTTCATTGATCTTTTCTTATTTTTTTGGGGACATACTTTGTTTTCTACAGTTTACATATTAAATAGAGTTTCTTCTAAGTTTGTTCCTACCACACCATATGAGATACAATATAGTAAGAAACTGAGTCTTGGTCATCTCAAGATTTCAGAATGTCTGGCCCATGTCAAGCGACAATATGTGGACAAGTTAGAGGCTAAGTCTATAAGAGCTCATTTTATAAGATATTCTAAAAAGCTTTAGGATACTAATTTTACTTTTAGAGCATCACAATATGATTATGAGCCGATATTCTATATTCTTGAAAAATAATTTATTAGGATGAAGGTAGTGGGAGAAAATTGAACTCTAAGAGGAAGTCTTTCAAGAGCAACATGTCATGGAACCTATAGAACCTATTTATATTGAGTCAATACATGTAGTACCTCCTCCATCTTATAGATCTAGTAGGATCTTTCATTTTACTAAAATATATTTGGATATTCTAACAGAGGATATATAGAAAATATTTCTCATGAGATATAGAAAATATGGAGATGATCCCAAAAGCTACTATAAGATGATGTCCGACATCGATTCTGAAAAGTGGTTGAATGTCATGAAGTCAAAAATTGACTCGATGTATTTCAACTAAGTTTAGATCTTAGTGGATCCACCAACAGGTATAGTATCTATTAGATATAAATGGATCTACAAAAGAAAGATTGGTTCGGATGGATAGGTAGAGACCTATAAAGCAAACATCTCGGATTTGGAACACTCATTTCAATGACATGATCAAATTGTTTGATTTCATCAAGAATGAGGAGAAATCATGTGTTTATAAGAAGATCAGTGGGAGTGCTGTCACATTCTTCGTATTATACGTGGATGACATCTTCTTGATTGAAAATAATATTTCATATTGACTTTGGTTAAATATGGTTATCTAAAAAAATTTTCATAAAAGATCTTGGGGAAGCATCCTATATTCTGAGAATACAGGTCTATGAGATAGATCTAAGAGGATGCTAGGCCTCTCATAGAAAATATACATAGAGCAAGTACTGAAGAGGTTCAGCATGGCCCATGCTATGTACACGATCTAATATATCTCTTATTGTGAGTATCACAAGTAGATATCTGTTGAATCTAAGCTAAGAGCACTGGATAGCTATAAAGAACATCCTTAAGTACTTGAAAAGGACTAAGAATTTATTCTTGATCTTTTGAAGGAGGATCAAAGTTGAGGATAGAAGGATACACTGATTCAAACTTTATATCTGATGTTGATAGTAGAGTCTATCTCAGGGTGTGTTCCTTAAGCAATGGAGATTCGGTGAATTAGAAGAATTTCTAACATCCGATCATTACAGTTTTTATCATAGAAACTGAGTGCATCACCACTTCTGAGGCTGCTAAGAAGCCTTCTGATTCAAAATATTTGTTGCAAAATTTTGTGTCATATTATCAAATGGCACGATACTATACTGCGATAATAAAGATGCCATAGCTTTAGATAAGAAGTCTGAATCTCATCAGAAGTCCTAGCACATAGAGTGATGATTTTATATTATTCATTACTATTTTGAGAAGAAATACTTCGAAAAGTAGAGAGTAGACCCCACGAATAATGTGGTGGATCCACTGACTAAACCACCTAGCCAATTGAAGATCAAAACACATCTTGAGAAGATGGAGCTTAGGTATATCGTAGATTGACTTTAGTACAAATAAAAAATTGTTAGACGTATGTTCTAGAAGCCAATCAGACTGACACTTTTATTCTTTCTAGAATATAATATTATACTTGATCTAATTATTTATTAATAAATTAGATAGTTTATTTTCATTCATATTGTGTATGTGTCCATAAATCGTCTAAGAAATTAATAAGACGATGACGCATATTCTCAAGAGTTAAAAATTTGAGGCATGTGTTATTAATGATTAATTCTTAAATTACTCCTGATTGATGGATCATCATGGAGACAGTGATTGATCCAATAAGATTGATAGATGGATAGCTTTCCATTGGGTAGATGACTCTCGAGTCTATAGTATGGAGATATTGAAGTGAGAGTACAGATGGTTGTTAGTCACTTGTATAACCAACACGAGAAGTCACTTGGATGTCTACTCATTCATCAGTGACTTTTTGATGCTGTAGTGGTGTAATTGATTCTTTGACCTGCGATACCTTGACTATTCACAATAGGGTTGCTGTAGTTTGACTATATATACATTTGGTCCCTTGCCATTCTGATCCTTATGGTGTAGATAGACTGTAGTAGGTTCGTTGTCAGAGTAGAATGTGCGTTTAGATGAGATCTATCGATCTTGATAGATCAAGAGAAGTTCTATGTAATTTATAAGACTAAGTTCTGAAGATCATGGCCATGACAGTGTGAATGATAGAAAGAGTTTTCATAAGATTTCACAGTATGAACACTAGTTGAATAAATTTTACATATGACAGATGATGGAGTTTGACGAATTTTTTATAACCTTCATCTTATCGAGACTTATGATAGAAGAACTGTATCATACAGTAACTACACTTAAGAGATTTATTCCTTCTATTCTGCTAGGTTGCCATTACATGTTGCTAGACGTCACTGGTGGATTGTGAGACCGTCAAAAATTATTTTGATGATCAATAATTTTATTGATAAGTTGAAATTATTTCAATCCATTGAAAGAAGTTTCAATGATATTTATGATGGAGATCATAACATATCTCACTACCAGATAGAATAGAACCTATAGGATCACACACAAAAGAGATACCAACTGATCGGATAGTTAAATTATGATTTTGAATCATCAAAAGATTCGATTGTCAATGTGATTGATGATTGGACTGACTTGTAAACGTTACAAGAGAGGACTTGCTAAGAATTAGTGAGTCATAGGAGGACTTATTCATAATTATTGCTATACTATTTGATTTGATCAAATAATTGGGTTTGAGTCTTAGTCTAATTAAATTAAGATTTAATTTGATTGGACATGATTTGAGTTTGAGTCAAATTGAATTTCATAAGTCTAAAAGATTTAGACTTAATAAGTAGTTGACTTATTAAGAACCCAAAACATATTAGACTCTATCTATGAAAAGGTGATTGAGGAGCAGAAAGACTCTTCCTTAGATCTCACGTCTCATAAGAAATCACCATGAGTTTGGTTTTGCATGGACAAAAGGAGTGCACAAAAGGTTGTGGTGCAACTTAATCCAAGAGAGTCCTAGTGCCCTAAGACTCTATCCAAAACCCTAGAGGCATTGGCTTTTAATGTGGAACCATGTGGTGCCTCATCTTAAGTGATTAGCACCTCCTCTTAAGAGAGATTAGTGTGAAAAACATGAGGAAGGCATGCAAGAGATAGTTGGTGCAAGAGGTTGGTGTGTGACTCTTTTCCAAGAGTCCTAGCACCTCCAAACTCTCATCCAAACTAACCTTAAAAGAGTTTAGGGCATTGGGATTTAAGATGGGTTTTAAATTAGTGCCTTCACATCTGATCTCTAGTAATGAGAATGGCATG
>KE507044.1:55587-76369 GCA_000441515.1 Elaeis oleifera
CATCTAAAACTTCTTCTCCTACTTCTCATCTTTGGAAGAGTCCAAATCAAGAAGAAGGAGGTATCTGATCGACCATCGAAGAAGGATCAGCACAGTACTAGCATACTGTGTTGATTTTCTGGACCAAGACTTCTAATCGTGATTCATGGGCTCGTGTGGATGACTCCTAGAGGTCGGATGCATGTGTAGCTTACAACATCATCCTCAAGTCCGGATCAACAAAGTTAGAACGTCTAACTTGTAAGGTAATAGATCTGATCTATTATATTTTATATACATTAGATGTAGCATAGAAACATGTTGATATGATTAACATGTAGTTCTTGCTCTTTATATTTAATTTTGATTTAATGTCATGTAATAATCATGTAATAGGATCTTAGATCTAGGGATTCTCTAGTTTATAAGATAAATTTGATTTATTTTAGTCTTTCGCTGCCTGAGCTTGAAAAAGTTTCAAGATCTAACCCTGAAACCCTAGATCTGGTTCCATCTATGTGACCTAGACCAGTCGATCACTATGACTACCTTTAAAGGCAGACTCTAACAAAATTCTCTCCTTTACTCATTAAAGAAGAAGTATCCGAAGGACTTCATAGAAACACTAGATTGGGTTGAGAAGTATGCTCGAGCCAATGAGGCCTTCTAGAAGCATGGCACTCTGACCGTCCCTACCACCTAGAAAAGAGGAGCAAAGTTTCAAGCTCCTTCCGATTTGTGAGGATCCTCTGAGAGATCAGTAGCGATCTAGAACTCCACCTGAACGTCAAAGATCTAGAACTCCTTGATGACGATGGTTAAAAGTCCCCAGTGCCAACACCGCCAATCACCAAGGCATCGATCCCCTCCAAAAGGTACACCAACTACACCCCCCTAAATACTTCCAGAATGTAGGTACTCATGGAAATTAGGGAGCAACTATTAGATGTATGCCCTAGAAACCATTATGGCAGACACGTTATAATAAATTCTAAATATATATTTCTATTTAAATTATTAATTTAATCAATAAAGTGGATAATTTTATCCATTTTTGTGTTATGTATTCGAGAATCATCCAAGAAATTAATAATTTAAAGATGCATATTCTAAAAAGTTTAGATTTAAGATATATATAATTAATTTTAAATTACTTTTGATCGATGGATCATCATGAAGATGGTGATTGATTCTGATAGATTGACATATAGATCGCTATCTTCGGGATAGATGAGTCTCAAGTCTATGGTGTAGAGACATTGAGCGAGAGTACGGATAATTGTTAGAGAATATTGATGCTGAGCATGATCATACAAGAGATCATATGGATGTCTACTCACTCGTCAGTGATCATCTTGATGCTATAGTGGTGTGAGTGGTTCCTTGACCTATGATACCTCAGTTATTCACAGTGAGGTTGCTGTAGTTTGACTGCATATAAACATGATCTCTTAGCTATTTGAATCTTTATTGTACATATTGGCTGTAGTAGGTTCACTGTAGGAGTAGGATGCACACTTAGAAGAGATCTATCGATCTTAGTAGATAAAGAGTAGTCCTATAAAATTTGAGAAGCTAAGTTCATAAGTTTATGGCCAAAGCAAAATGATGGATAGAAAGAGTTTTCATGAGTATCACATCTGAACTTAAGCTAATCAAATTTTCATATAACAGATGAAGAGATTTGATTAGTTTCCATAATTACCTCTATCTTATCGAGACTCATGATAGAGAAACTGAATCACATGCTGCTAGACGTCACTAGTGGATTGTGAGAACTCACTAAGATCATTCTGGATCGATGATCCTTGATGGGTGTGAGTTAGAAGTATTCTAATCCATCAAAAGAAGTTTTGATAATGCTATGATAGAGATCATGGTATATCTCACTACAAAAAGAATAAGAATTTATGGGGTCACATACAAAAGAGATTTTTGACTGATCAGATGGTTGAATTATGATTATAAATCATAATAGAATTTAATTATCAATTTGAATGATGATTAATTCAATTCAATAGTTATAATATTCAATTCATTAAGAGTTAGTAAATTTTTGGAGGATTTAATTTACAATAGGATTGCAATAGGGCTTAATCTGATTGAGTAATAGGATTAGAATTAAATCTAATTGAATATGATTTAATTTAATTTAATTTAGATTTGATTGGATCAAACCCTATTCATTATGAGATAATCTTATATCTAAGAAATTAATCCCTAGTTTGATGGAGATTTGATTCAATTGATTTTCTAATTGGATTAGGGGCCTAATTGGATTAAATTGGACTTGAATCTAATTAGTTAATTGATTATAGCTAATTTTAAGTTAGTTAGAATTTGAGTTAAGAGTTAGTTAGGATCAAAACCAATTCAAATAGCCCTAATAGTAATCTCAGTTGGACTGGGATTCTCTTTCTTGTGCCATAACAACCTCACACCATAAGGGAGTGCGTCCCTTGGTTTTGTGCAACAAAAACCTCCATGCCAACTCCCTTACACATCCTCTCTCTCTCTCTTTTAATCTAATTTAATTTGGATTAAATCAGATATGGTTTTGAACCAAAATAGTTCTCCTAGTTTGGTTAGGTTAGGGTCTTTCAATCCTAGTCTAAACCAACCAATTGGAGGTCTATTTAAGGAGGGTCATGGGATGTTAGAAACCAGACTTGAGATCAGATCTCATGCATAAAATAAAGAGCTTGGGGCATGGAATAATATTGGGGTGTGAGTCTTCTTGGGCACGAGGTCTTTGAGAGCAAAGGGAGAGAGAAGAGTTCTTCCTCTCTTTTATCTTCTTCTTCTTCCTTTCTTCTTCCATCTTGAGATTGTCTTGAAGATTGAAGAAGACCCTGTTCAACCATCAAAGAAGTGTTCTCTAAAAAAGAGTTAGCATCTTAGAGAGAATAAAGAGCCTCCGATTAGATCAAGCCTCATGTGAATATCCGTAGAGATCGGACACATACGTAGCTACAACAGAACTTAAAGGCATCCACAGATCCGGATTTGAGGAGTTATGTGATCCAGATATGTGATTTAATCATAAATTAATTTTATTTTTAAATTAGATGCTTAATATCTTATTTATCATCATATGAATTAGATCTATAGATATTTGATTTAGATCTATGCGTGCATAAGATTAAATTAGATTTAAATTTTATCTTCTACTACTTGTATTCAAAATTATTTTTAAAATCTGCATACAAAATATTTAAAATCCAACAGTGGTATCAGAGCCACGGGTTCATATGCATGAAAATAAGATGTGATCTAGCTTCTAATCAGACCTAAAATTAATTAAATTAATGATCTATATCGATGTGTTATAAGATTGTCCTAGCATAAAGTTTACCCCTTATATTGTGAAGGTGGTCTTATATCGATGTTTTTCTTTTGAAAAGTATTTTTAATTTTTAGATATGATTTTATTGACCTAAAAAAAATATTTTTAGATCAGATTTTTATTCATGTACGAGATAATGGGTAGTTATGTAAATATGAAATTATTTCATGGATTTGAAAATCAAAACTAGTTTCGATACCATAACATGTTTAGATCTGATTTTTGATTTTTAGATCTAAAATCTGAAATATGTTTCAAGATTATAACATGTCAAATTACTCAAATAATTTAGATCTAAAATTTGAAATTAAGATCTGAATTTTATGTTAATTGGATTAACAATTGGTCATGGTTAAATCAAATTAGGTCAAGTAATTTGATTACACCTAAGGTGATTGATTTGAACTTAATGGAATCTAATCAATTTGAACGGTTGATCGAATCAATTCAAGAGTTGATTAGAATTAGGTCAAGAGTGCTCATAATCAAATCAATAGTTGTAGTTGATCGGGTCGATTGAAATCCATTTGTTTAATCGATTGATCCAAGGATCTAAATCGGCTCAGTGGCTCGAGCCTCAATCACTTAAGATAACTTATTTGAAATTAATTGATCAATTGGTGTCTAAAGCAAGTACAGGATGGTAGTTACTTAATTAGGATCCTTGGATTATCAAGGGGGAGCCTCCCACTCATCTTACTTACCTAGCCAAGTTGGTAGATTGTGTCAAGAATCAGGTTGCTTAGTGGTTTGGTTTAGTCTATGCCAATAGGATTAGTGATGGTGATGACTAATTAGATAAAACCTAATTCAAACTTTTCACAAATATTAAGCCCTAGGTCTTCCACCATTATAGGAGTGCGGGCATCCTACTAGAGTAATTATTCTCGACTGGTTGCAGTGGTTCAGTTGTATAGGAAAGATGCAACCACCCTATTAGCATGAGATGTTGCTAGGTAATGATGGGATTGGGCCCAATAATCGGACATGGTGAGGGATCTAATGATAACTCTACCTACACTTGAACGGTGGGTTGGACATAACTAAAGAGTGGACCAATAACCCAACATGGTGAGATTCATGACTTAGAGACCAAGTGCTGCAACATACTTGAGAAGCATTGGATAATAGTTGTCCACTCATCGATATAGCATGGCCCAATAATCGAACACAATGAGTTACAATGCATTTTGATGGGATCATAGTACTCATTAAGAATTCTAGTTGCACAGGGATTTCTGCATCTCCATAGGGGAGTGTGAGAGATCTAACAAAATAGTAGGAGCTTATTTATTTCTTAAAATCTCTAAAATAAATTTTAAATATGAGTACAAATGTCTAACTAGAATCTTTACTCTTCGTAGTTTAACCATATCAGCTTTAAACCCTTTAGCCCGTATCCTAGAGTCCAATCGATTGATCAGAATCAATTTTAAGGATTGGCTCAGAAATATCAAGCTTGTCTTAATATTCAAAAATTTGGGTATGTTCTCGATCAGGACCCACCACCTCCTTTGCCAAATCGTCCTACTGTAGAATAGAGAGCTGCATTAGATAAGTGGATAGATGATAACAATCGGATAAAGTGCTATGTGCTGGCTTCAATGTCAAATGAGTTGCAAAGCCAGTATGAGCATATATCAACTGCCAAGGCTATGATCACTCACCTACAAGAGTTGTATGGTGAGCAGAGCCGAACCATACATTTTGAAGTTTTGAAGAAGCTTTTTAACTCTAAGATGTGCAAAGGGCAATCGGTCTATGAGCATTGTCTGATAATGATCAAAGACTTGAAAGAGCTTGAGAAGCTCGGCCTTACCATATAGAAGGAATTGTAAGTGGATTTGATCCCGCTATCCTTGATCAATTCATATGGATAATTTATTGTAAATTACCATATAAATAAGTTAGATCGTGCTTTACTTGAGCTTGTCAATATGTTAGTCACTATGGAGGAAATCTTGAAAAGTTCAAGGGGCTCCATTCTTGCTGTGGAGTAGGCACATTCTTCCAAAAAAAAGTCTTCAGGGAAGAAAAGGATCAAACCTACAAAGAAGCAGAAGAAAGAGAAAAAATCAAAGAAGGACACTCTGAAGAAGACTGCAGACAAAGGAAAGTGTTTCCACTGTCAGAAGGATGGCTATTGAAAGAGAAATTATCCACTGTACCTGGAGAGCCTAAAGGCCAAGAAGGGAGATAAACCTTTGAAAGGTATGTCTACAATGCTCGTTGTTGAATCTAACCTTATGATTACCTCTACTTCTAGTTGGATATTAGACTTTGATTCGAGTACTCATGTATGTACTTTAATGTAGGATCTAGTAGAAAGTAGAGGGTTAAGGGATGGTGAAATGATCCTACGGGTCGGCAATGGAGCAAAACTTACTGTAGAAGCTGTCGGTACCTACTCTCTTCGATTATCATTTGATTTTAGATTAGTTTTAAAAGACTGTTACTATGTTCCTGTAGCTAGTCAGAATTTAATTTTCATTTTTGTACTAGCACATGAATGATTTATTTTAATTTAATAAAGACTTCTGTTTGATTTATTTGAGAAATAAATTGATTACACATTATCTTTTAATTGATAATCTTTATCCCTTGCATGTTGATGCGAATGTAAATGTAAACAAGCAGATAGTCAGTAGTGCCGTAGATCATAAACGACCTAGAGATAATGTTAACCACAAGTATATGTGACACCTTAGGCTTGATTATATTGGAGAAGATAGGATAAATAAATTAAAAAGAGATGGTCTCTTAGGCTCAATTAATTTTGAGTCATATCCAGTATGTGAATCTTGCCTTCGAAGAAAGATGGCTAAGTTATCCTTTGTGGGATATGGAGAAAGAGTCACTGAGATACTTGCCTTGGTACACACTGACATGTGTGGCCTATTTGATGTGCAAGCCATGAAAGGTTACAGCTACTTCATCACCTTTACTGATGATTTTTCATAATATAGATATATATTTCTTATAAGACACAAGTCTGAGGCCTTTGAAAAGTTCAAAAAATTCAGAAATAAAGTAGAGAAATAAACACAAAAACTCTTTAAGATTCTTCGATCAAATTGAGGAGGCAAATATCTCAGTGAAAAATTTTTGAGTTATCTCAAGGACAACGGTATAGTCTCACAATGGACTCCTCTTGGTACACCTCAGCTCAATGGGGTATCGAAAAAGAGAAATATGACCTTATTGGATATGGTCTGATCCATGATGAGTTTCACTGACTTGCCATTAAATCTTTGGAGACACATCCTACTAATCATAATTTATCTATTGAATAAGATTTTCTCTAAATCCGTTCCTACTACACTGTGTAAGATATGGTATGGTAAAAAATCGAATCTTGATTACCTCAAGATTTGGAGATGTTTAGCTTATGTAAAAAGATAAATGGCAGATAAGTTAGAGGCTAGATCCATGAAAGCTCATTTTATAGAATATCCTAAGGAGTCGTTAGGATGCTACTTCTATTTTTTAGAAAATCACAATGTGATTGTGAGTCGATACATCATATTTTGAAAAAATAGTTTATCCAGGATGGTGGCAATAAAAGGTTGATTGAGCTCGAAGAAAAAATCTCTAAAAAGCAACGAGCTAAGGAACTAAACAAACCTATTAATAATGAGCTAGTAGTTCCACCTCCATCTTGTAGATCAAATAGGATCTCCCATCTTCCTGAAAAGTACTTGGGTATGCTTGCTAAGGATATAGAGAAAATATTCTTCGTAGGAGATAAGAGACATGGAGATGATCCTAAAACCTATAATGAGGCAATGTCAGACATCGACTCTAAGAAATGGTTGAATGCTATGAAGTCAGAGATTAACTCAATGTATTCGAACCAAGTATGAATCTTAGTAGATCCGCCAAAGGGTATAGTATCTATTAGGTGTAAATGGATCTACAAGAGAAAAATAGATGCAAATGGTAAGGTAGAGACCCATAAAATTAGGCTCATGGTAAAGATTATAGCCAGCATGAAGGCATTGACTATTAGGATATCTTTTCGTCTATGGCCACATTTAAATCCATCCGCACACTGCTTGCCATTGCAGCTTTCTATGATTATGAGATATGATAGATAGATGTGAAAACTATATTTCTAAATAGATATCTTGAGAAAGATATCTATATAGAGCATCCTTTGGGTTTCACTTCCAATGATAGAGATCACAAAGTCTACAAGCTACAAAGATTTATTTATGGATTAAAGCAAACTTCTTGAAGCTGGAACACTCATTTTAATGATGCGATCAAATCATTTGATTTTATAAGAAATCAGGAGGAACCTTGTGTATACAAAAAAATTAGTGAGAGCACTAGCACATTCTTCGTACTATATATGGTGACATCCTGCTTATTGAAAATGATATTCCTATGCTGACCTCGGTCAAATGATGATTGTCTAAAGAATTCTCCATGAATGATCTAAGGGAAGCATCTTATATTCTAAGAATAAAGGTCTATAGAGATAGATTTAGAAGGATGCTTCGTCTGTCACAGAAAATATACATAGAGAAAGTGCTGAAGAGATTCTGCATGGAGAACTCTAAAAGAGGACTTTACCTCTTAGGTGTGGCATAACTCTCTCCAAGAAGATGTGTCCAAGCGCACTAGAGAAAGTAGAGTGCATGAGCAAGATCCCTTATGCTTCGATCATAGGGAGCTTCATGTATGCCATACTTTGTACTCGACTTGATATTGTCCTTACTGTAAGTGTCACGAGCAGATATCAGTCGAATCCAGGAGGAACCTGGATAGCTATGAAGAACATCTTTAAGTACTTGAGAAGAACTAAGGATTTATTCTTGGTCTATGAAGGAGGATTGGAGTTATAGGTTGAAGGATATACTGATTCAGACTTTATGTTTGATCTTGATGATAAAAAGTCTACATCAGAAAGTATGTTCATATGTAATGAAGGAGCCATAAGTTGAAAGAGTTTCAAGTAACCTATCATTACGGACTTAACAATGGAAGCTGATCATGTAGCTGCCTCGGATGCTGCAAAAGAAGCCTTCTAGTATAAGAAGTTCGTCATAGAACTTGAAGTAATGACATCAGATGCCATCCCACTTTACTACGACAACAATGGTGCCATAGTACTAGCTAAGAAGTCAAAATCTCATCAGAAGTCTAAACACATCGAGCGATGGTTCCATATTATATGTGACTATCTTGAGAAGAAATATGTTGAGATGCGAAGAGTAGACTCCACGAACAATATGGCAGATCCACTGACAAAGCAGTTGAGCCAGTCGAAGACTAAAGTCTACCTTGAGAAGATGGGACTAAAATTAGTAGCCAATTGACTTTAGATTAAGTGAGAGATTATTAGATATATGTCCTAGAAGCCAATATGACAGACATATTGTAATAAATTTAGGACATATATTTATACTTAAATTATTGATTTAATCAATAAAGTGGGCAATTTTATCCATACTTGTGTTATGTGTCCGAGAATCATCTAAGAAATTAATAATTTAAAGATACATATTCTAAAGAGTTTAGATTTGAGACATGTATAATTAATTCTTAAATTACTTTCGATCGATGGATCATCATAGGGATGGTGATTGATCCGGATAGATCGTCATACGGATCACTTTCTTCAGGATAGATGAGTCTCAAGTCTACGATGTGGAGACACTGAGTGAGAGTATGGGTAGTTGTTAGAGAACATCGGTACTGAGTGTGATCATATGAGAGATCATATAAAAATCTACTCACTCATCAGTGATCGTCTCGATGCCGTAGTGATGTGAGTGGTTCTTTAACCTACGGTGCCTCGACTGCTCATAGTGGGATTACTGTATTTTGACTACATATAAACATAATCTCCTAGCTATTTAGATCTTTGTTGTATATGTTGGCTGCAATAGGTTCACTGTAGGAGTAGAATGCACACTTAGAATGAATCTATCGATCTTAATAGATAAGGAGTAGTCCTATTAAATTTAAGAAGCCAAGTCCATAAGTCTATGGCCATAGCAAGATGACGGATGGAAAAGAGTTTCCATGAGTATCACATCTGGACTTAAGCTAATCGAATTTTTTATATGACAGATGAAGGAGTTTGACGAGTTTTTATAATTACCTCCATCTTGTCGAGACTCACGATAGAGGAACTGAATCATACGGTAACTATACCTAGAGATTCTATATTCTATTCTACTGGATTACCATCATATATTGCGAGGCATCACTAGTAGATTGTGAGAACTCACTAGGATCATTCTGGATCGAGTGAGAGGCATGGAGGTTGCTGTGGTCAAGTAAGATGGTGAGGCCATCATGGTTGAGGAAAAAATTTGTTGCGATGGTGATACCACATCAAATTTATCACAACCCAATGAGAATACTTGTATTTCACTGATTGCCGTGTATTTCACCGGTTCTGATAATGATACCTCACACTGCCCCACTGATTCCCGACTTTTGATTGGGTTGTTACAAGTTTGACATGGTATCACCATTGCAACAAATATCTGGCAAGCCAGATGGAGGACTCATGGCCAAGGCCGAAGACGAGGAGGTTGTAGGGGGCGGTGGCGGAGGACGGCAGTGGTCGTGTGGAGGCCTGGGTCGGCCATGCAGCCGGGGTGGGAGGAGTAGGTGGTGTAGAAGACGAGCACATTAAAGATGGGGTTCGGAAGGAAGGATGATGGGTGGTGGCGGTGGCAGTGGTGGAGGTGGAGGAGAGGTTTGGAGGTGAGGTGGTGTTGGTGGAGAAGAGGGTGGAGAGAGAGGAGGGAGGCAAAGGTGAAGAAAAAACAAGAGCAGACGTGATGCAGAGGTGGTGTCGGGCTCCCAACAGAGAGGGTGTCGGGTTGTAGGGTGAGGATTGAAGGAAGAAAAGCTTGGTGTTGTTGGTACTCTTCTTCATATCTCTATGTCAACAGAGAAGAAAAAGAGAAGATGAGAAGATATGGATCGATGATGCTTTCCATTGTGCTTTTATAAGGAGGAAGAATAAGTCATACGAATGATATTTACCATAATTGCACCAAGAGTGTGAATACAGCATCCATTTTGAGTGCACTCCAAAATGCTACCTCTCAATAAAATTGTATAAAAAATTATATCCCATGCATTGCATTGATTATGAACTAGTTATACAGTATATCAAGGCCTCACGAAAACTGCTGTTAACCATCATAACAGTTATAACACCACACGGTTATTTATATTAAAAATAGCATTTCAAATTTTTAATTTCAATATAACAACTGCTCCATTGGTTGTTATAGTTAATGGTGTCACAACAAAAAAAAATAGTGGTGTGACTTTTCATTCACTTTTTATTGGATATATAAATATATATATTTTTAGTCATACAGTTTTTGAGGCAAGAAATTAATAGAAATTTATTTTCAAGAAAAACTAGTACTTTAATTAGGAAAAGGTATTAAGTAAAGATAAAAGTTAACAAACCACTACGATACTAATAATGTATTATAACAATCCTTATAACAGTAATAATATTACCATTTGAATTATGGATCAAAATCTTTATGCCTCATATAAATATCTTTAAAAGTATGTAGGAGCGCCCCATTGGATAGGGCCAGTGTATTGCCTTTGTATGGTATAAACTTCATCCTTTTATTTTATTATAGAATACGGGCATGTCTATGATGGCGGGATTGAATCTCTCCAATCAACTGGAGGAAAAATTATTTGTTGGATCGGTTATATTGCTGCTGAGGTCGGTCTGACTCAAACTAATGAGCTGGATGGAGAGATAGAGAGCTGAGGATAGTGATCAAGAGACTTGGGGAGCTAGTTGGAGACATCGAAGCAATTGACAGTCATCGAATCTTCGCTCCAATACCCGAATCAGTCTTGAAACATCACAATTAGAGGAAGTCCATCTGTTGGGAATTATCTAGTTGGAGATCCTTTAATGCCTAAGTCAGATCACCTTAGGATAACAGATGAGGTTCCATAGAGAAGAAGAGAAAAAGAGAGAGGAGAGATTAGAGTCCATCAGTGTGTTTAATAAAAAAAAAAAAAAGAAGAAATATAGAGGGTTCACCTATCCTCTCTCTATACTTAGTGCGGACTTGACACTCGATTGGACTCGAATCAGGCTTGAAGGCTGAGGATTGGTTGGCAGTGCCATATCAGATGAATTAAATACGAGATGTATCAAGATCCATCATAAACCACTAATAATTTTATTCTAGTATATATTTCTGTTACATAATAAAAGAAAGAAGGATAAGAAAAATTGTTATTATACTTCTCTGGTTGGATTAGTTGCATGGTCCATGGTTGGTGGTCCAACTAATAATCCCGTCGAGGCGAGAAATCTGGACTTCTTTGAAACAATAAATCACAGTTTGGAAATCTAGAGCCAAAGTCAGCAATTTGGATCTAAATTAGTGTGCGATATCTGGGCGTAGGTTTACACTCTTCTCAGTTGCGGTTACTGCAGAATATAACTGCATTTACCTATTGCTAAAGCTGCAAACGGATCGGATTGATCCGTGATCCAACCTGACCCGATCCGGTTAGACCAACCCGAATCTATTTAAAAAACCCATGGAGCCGAGTCGGTTCAAAAATTGAACCCGTTCATCTTTCCGGATCGGATCTGGATTTTATGAATTTGGACCCGACCCGTAGAGATTTTTGGGTTAATTTGGATCTCAAGATATATGACCCGATCTGATCCGAACCGGATCCAAATATAAGACTCGAACTCAATTAGAATGACTCATCCAAATAAGAATTTGGGCTTAGGCCAAAAGAGTGACTCACCCAAATTCTTTCTTAAATCTCTTACTAAAATCTTTAATACTGTCACACTATCACAAGATCATTAATGCACTGTACAAGAAATGCCATTCTTACAGCTAATCTCGGAACTTTTTTAAAAGTCCTTCCACAAACACAAAGTAAACTGAGGACATACCAACAGTTGTTCATCATTAAAATATCCAGTTACTTGTTTACTGTTGTACATTTCTATTACCTTAGGGATGGTATACAATATCCACTATCAATGGTGAAGTAAGAAGACGTGGGAAGAGAGGAGAGGAGAGAATATCTATATAAAAAGATAGATATGGCCATGCTATTTTGCTGTCAATGTGACTTCTAATTTCACTTTATGTAGACTTTTAAACCCATGACCTGATCCGACCTGAATTAGACCCGAACCGGACCCCCATTTTATGGATTGGGACTGAGTTATATATGGACCCGATCTGACCCGAATGATCCAATGGGTCAATAAATTCGATCATGAATCCGACCCGATCCAACCCGATTTTTTATTGGGATGGGTATGGGTCCAATATCAAGACCCGATCAAGAAATCGGGTCGGATCGGGATCACTCAAGACCCGGTCCGACCCGACCCATTTGCAGGCCTACCTATTGCAGACGTAGAGAAATCATTGCGTGAGCTAGATTTTAATATGCCACCAGTCTGCACATGTAATTTTTTATTTTATTTAAATAAAAGAGTGCCAAGCTATCTCATGTTTTATATTTTACTAGCTTATAACGATGCATGGGATGTGATTTTTTTTAAAATAGTGACATTATCAAATAGTGGCATATGCATCTATTATTATTTGTTAGTTAAATTATTTAATGAAAGTCATGATTTTATTATTTGAAATATGTTAAGAGTCAACTAAGCAAGTAACGATCAAAAATTTTATTGACAGTATTAGGGCCTCAGTATAGCAAGGCAACAACAAAGCTGAAATGATGTAAATACATTACCAATGAGGCATTGCACACTAACTCAAGATCTGCAAAGAGTCCTACTTTCCAATGCAGTCGTTCCAATAAGTCAGCTGACCATCAACCATGATCCGGTCCGTGCATCATAGCCCTACACTTCAAAATTGCTCCATTAATTTGTCGCAACTGATTGTCCCAAGAAGTCAAGGGAGAACCGAAAGGAAGAAGAGAAAATTACTCAGCTTGATATTAAAAAACACAAAGGTATTTCTTTTTCAAAGAGAAATGCTTTTAAAATGGCAGAAGTAATGAATTAAATTTTAACGTTTTAAGCATCTCTTCTTTGCATTGAATTTTTTTTGGGTAAAAGTTGCATCGTTGAAAATTTTAGTGATTAAAACAAGTTAGAGTAAATGTAAAAGAGAGAGAAAGAGGGAGGTGGCTCACTAGATAACCCCGAAAGTAGCCTGGATCTTAATTGCCACCACCTCCTCCTACTTCCTGATGTTGGCGATGAACCAAGCGACACTCTGTCTGTTGCTCGATAGCCTGCCACCACGGTTGCCACCTACATAGTGGCCATGGCGGCCTTTGCCACCGCTGCAGTCACTATAGCTATTGTAATCACCTGCTTGTTTTGCTCGTCCCCATCCACGTCCCCAACCCGCCATCATGCATGCTGGGGAGGACTGTGCCACCTCCCTATACGAATCCTTCCGGCATGTGGCAGTAACGATGGTGGGATTCCTCCTCTCTATTGCTCCTGTTGGTGGCCCCTCTCCCGAGAGGGCTTGATGAAGCCCCATTTCTTATTCTCCGTCCGATGCTCCCATTAGAATCAGCCTTCTTTCCATCCAGAAGTCTCCGCAAACACTACACTGCCTTCCCCATTTCTTATTGCTACTTCAGCCACGATATACTTCCGCGACCTTCCGAGAGTCCGAGAATTAGGTGGCAAATTATGAAAGTTTCTACATTAGGCATGCCACATGACGGATGGAGACCCTGCCAATATAGAAACTTCTATTTAATATATATATATATATATATATTATAAATTGATGACTAAAAGAAGATAAAAATAACATAAAAATAGAAAAAAAAATAATATATATATATAGAGACCAATCCAGCCTATGTTCGCATTACCAATAGATTTCTTATCCTCCACCTAGACCATGTATAGCATGCTCGGCTGCATATACTGGGCCATGTTTAGTCACATATATATCTAAATCAAAAATATATTTGCAAAATCTAAACTCAAACATAAATTCAATTGAAACTAGCATTAGACCTCAAAGAAATTAAGTGCCATATCTGTGGAAAAATTGGAAATTTAATAAATTATTTACTCCACCTTTAGACTTAGTCGATAATAAATATCATAATCTAAGTCAATCAAAAAAATATTACAACAGCTGCAATCATGCCAACACATCCACTGAATTTATCGTAAACTAATTTAATCCAATAATTTCTCTTTCAAACCCCTTTGCTGACATCCACGAGGAAGAGAGAGAGAGAGAGAGAGAGAGTAGCTTCCTCCGTTCTCCTTTCCCTTTCAAGAAACACAGAGAGAAACTCTGCCTTGTTACAATGCATAGAAAATTGATCACATCAACACAAAAAACTGCCTAAGATTGGATCTAAACAGTTCTACCCAGTCTTAGTCAGCAAATTTTTGGACTAACGAATATAAATTATTGCTGCTAATCCCCTCATCACCTTCTCATCGGGAACGAGCATCTACAAAATGAAATCTGCACTGACCGAAGTTATCTCTGACGGAGACCCTTCGATGCTTAAGTCAAAGAAGGAGACTGGACAACAGTCGAATGAGAACGGAGACAGAGCTCAGCGTATCAAGACTAGCTTACCAAAATTTATCGTCTTACCCCCTTTTATAGAGTAGATCATCGTAACCGCCAGATATGGTCCCGCATTTAGCAGCATAGAATCACGGGGCGGTAATCTCGCAATGGGTTATTAGTCCTCATGGATTACGTCGTGATATTAATGGAGTAACCATCCGTGATGGTTATAATATATTTGAATGAGTCGGCTGACTATGCGTCGGGGTCGGTTGTCGGTTAGTAACTCTGAAATACCGACGGTCGAAGTAGTCTGTTGTCTGTAGAGTCCGAACATCGACTGCTTACTGATCTGATCGGTAAAGAGGGTTCGGTCGGTCGGTTGAAAGTAGTGTCGGCCTGCTCAGCCAACATATAGTCGGTAGTCACTTTCAGAGTCATCCGTTATTTGGTGAGTCAGAGTCGGGTGTCGGTCGGACTGTTTCAGAGATTGGTCGGCAAATGGAGACCAGTCGGCTTTTTCCAATAGTTGCCCCCCTACTTTTGAGTCCAAATGGTGAGTCATCACATGCGTAGCTACGTGGTCGGTCACTTTGGACGAAAGGAGTGGTTATCCATCATGTCGAGTCTCTATTTTGTTGCCACATTCTTTGAAATACGACTGATCATCCTCTTTGTCATCCTTGAACTATCGTATCGGCAGAGAGATCTGGTGTCAGACGTCATTTGCGGAAGGTGAGCCAGCGTCAGTCGTTATATCGAGAAGACGAACCGGTGTCGCGCGATTCAACTCTGGCTTGTAGATTCTCGCCACATATCGGGGTGTCATTGAGTCAGAATTGTTCACACAGATGGAGGTGACGTGGTTCAATCTGGTGCAAGTGCGTCGAACCATTGAACCGATGATGGGCTCAGATGTTGCCACACGTTTTTATCTACATGGCTTCGGTCTAGCCGCTTTCATTCGATCCGTCGGGTATTTTCTATATAAAGGGGCTCTATCAGTTAGGTACTCATCCTTCATTTTATCTTTTTGAAAAGAAGGCTCTGTTAGAGAGCAGCTTTTGAGTGGAAATTGCCTCTTGTCGCTTTCCTCAGTCCAGATTCTTTGAGTATTTTCGATGAGTGAGGTTGTCACAAGGGGTGGTCGGTCGTGGGTTCTGACCGACGACTCCCTGTCGGACTTGAAGGCTTTTCCGTTATGGGGTCTGACCGTTAGTCGATTTTGGAAGTGGCATCATACTTCAGGCTGATGTCAGCTTTTTACTCCTGGTGCCGATGGTGGGGTCGACGATCCGTTTCTGTGTATCCTGCATCCCCGTCTCAGCTGCATGATCAAAGTCATTTTCATCGGTGGATGAAAATCTGAAGCCCGCTCCTAGCTCCTCTTCTAGGGAGGGTGCAGTCGTTGCCCGAGTTTCATCGAGGATGGTTTGATCGTTGATCGTACTCTGAAATCTTTTCTAACTCTAGCTCCCGATCGGACTCCAACCAGGAGGGTGCGGTCGTTAACCGCATTCTCCATGTAAAAGTGGATCAGGCAGCTGAAGTGGTTGGCCAGGCTGCATGATCAACCAACCATCTTCACGGCCCGACCCAATGCGTAGCTCCTAAGCTGGAAGATGAAATTTGTCAGAGATGTCGATCCAAGATGGACCTGTCAGCTCTTCGGTGGAATGAAGATTAGTCGGCGCCTTTGGTTTTCTTTTGTATGATCGGACTCTAGTCCAATTTTATAACTCTTCTTTTGATAATGAAAGTTCTTTTCTGAAATACTTTCCTGTGTCGTCGAATTTGTAGCGTTTGCTTGTTGATCCATCTCTGAAAGTAGATTATAGATCCAACTATTTCGTAGACTTTGAAATCTATTAGTCGTGTAATTTTCGACGTATTTAGCTAGGATAACGATAGCAAGTCGAATACCCATAGCCCGAACCTTGGTCGGGCTTATACGTCGTGTTGTATGTAGAATAATCTCTAGATGTAGGTCATTGATCCGACTATTTCGTAGATTTTATAGAATCTGCTAGTCGAGTGGCGTCCGACGTATTTGATTAGGATAATGATGGCAAGTCGAATATCCATCGCTCGAACCTTGGTCGGGCTTATACGTCGCATTGTATGTAGAATAATCTCTAGATGTAGGTCGTTGATCCAACTATTTCACAGACTTTATGAAATCTGCTAGTCGAGCGGTGTCCGATGTATTTGGTTAGGATAACGATGGCAAGTCGAATATCCATCGCCCGGATCTTGGTCGGGCTTATACGTCGTGTTGTCTGATAAACGATGGCAAGCCAAATATCTCTCGTCTGACCATGGCTATGTTGGTATAATTCCAATCTGACCTTGGTCGTCTTGGCATTTTGCCTTTCTTAATTGATACTAAGTCGGCAAATTAGCCAGCTGCTTCAATGGAGAGCTAACTATGGGGGTAGTGCGGCTTTTGTAGAGATGATCTGCGTCACCGACGCTGGCCTTCAGTTGAAGTTGATAGATCGATTCTTTAGAGAAACTGGTATGTCATCGGTGTCAAGATAGTCGATCCTCTGACTTTTACAGTAAAAGTCGAAGTATATTCGATGTCGCTTTAAAATCGCAGTCGGGATGTCGGTTTTGCAAGAAGATCGAAATATAATCGACACCGAAGCAGTTGATTCTCTGAGTAGTTGCATTCGGAAGGAAGTCTTATTAGCTAATTATCAAAACAGCAACAGCATCGTAGTGAGGAGTCTGAATTTCTCGAACATCATCTTCTAAAGGAGTTATTACATAATGGAGCTGCAGTCGCTTCGTCGACTCCTCGTCGGAAGTTGCCCCCCAGTCCAGCCATCTGGGGATCATGTTGATGGCTCCCGTAGTTGGCTGGTTATTCACAGCTTCCTCAATCGACTGGAGTCGTCGATCGACAGGAGGTTGAGTCGGTGGGTCCCTCTGATATTTTTCGAGGTAGCCTCGTCGAATCAAGGTCTCTGGCTCATCTCTAAGCTAGATGTATTGTTCGGTATCATGACCATGATCATGATGGAACCGACAGTACTTCTTCTGATCGCAACCCCTCGATGGTGCTCTCATCGGTGGAGGGTGTCGTAGGTATTCTGCTCCTTCGATCTCCATAAAGATCTGCGTACGAGGAGCAGAGAGAGGAGTGTAAGAGTCATACCTGTCGTAGTTCGATCTCGGACTCCGTCGTCGAGGTGAAGTTCGTTCATCGGTAGGTGGCCGACTTGATTCAGTCGGAGCTTCTTCTTTCTTCTGTTTCTTCTTCTTCTAACCCTTGCCTTCTGTCTGACGTAGGTCAGAAGCTCCTTCATCCGTATGCATGTATTTGTACGTGCGCTCCAAGAATTTAGCATACGTCTGAGGGAGGGTCTTATCTAGTGAGTATGTAAATCGGGACTCCCTCAGACCTCTTTTCATGGTCGATATGGCCATGTCTTCATTGAGGTCCCTAACCTTGAGTGTGGCCGCATTGAATCGGACTACGAAATCTCGGAGTATTTTGGTTTCTCTTTGTTTGATCAAAAAGAGACTATCCGAAGTTCATGGCGACCTTCGGCTGGTGCTGAAATGGGCCATGAAAGAATATTTCAGCTATTCGAATGAGTGGATACTTCCTGATTGAAGCTCAGAGTACCAGGCCCAAGCAGCTTTCCGAAGTGTAGCTGAGAAGCCAATGCACAGGAGGACGTCGGTTGCTCCTTGGATTGTCATGAGAGCCTTGTAGCTCTCGAGGTGATCAATTGGATCGGTGGAATCGTCATAGAGCTCCACATGCGGCATCTTGAACCGAATCGGGATCAGTTCGTTCAAAATAAGTCAGGAGAGAGGTTGGGCGGTACGAAAATCGAAGTCGTTTGATGATTCTGATTGTCTGTCTGGAGCTGTGCGAGTCGACGGTCAATTTCTTCGAACTTACGTTCGTAGTCTTCAAGCCGTCAGTGGTGGGAGACTTCGAGGGTTGATCCTCCCGACGAATTAGAGGCAGACGGTGTTCGCGGTCGCTTTCCCTTCCTTGCTCGATCTAACTGGGAAGGAGAGGGGTGCCGTGAATGGTGGGTGGCACGTCGAGATTGCCACGAGTGCCGCTGCTCATCCCGTTGAGAGAGTCGAGATCGCCGCTCTGGTGGAGAAGATGGAGATCATCACGGATGACGGCGGCTATGCTTGGAAGGCACTAAATGCGCCACCGATTGCTCCGCCGACGGTTGTGGTGGCTGGATTTGCTATTTGTGGAAGCTTTTGACTGTCTCCGCAAAGACGTTCATTTGTTACACGATGCAGTAATCTGAGTATCTGTGGTAACACGGGAACGTAGAGAACTGGGCTCTGCTACCGGAGGCAGGGGAGGGGCTTCTTCCTGACGAAAAGAGTGTCTCACCAAGCCAGTCGCCGTTGATCGTTGAGCTCTGATTCTCTCATTGCGAGTTTCCTTCTTACCGCTGTTTCTCCTTTCTGGTGCGCCAATCTGTTGCTGCTAATCTCCTCATCATCTGTTCATCGGGAATGAGCACCTGCAAAATGAAGTCCGCACTGATCGGAGTTGTCTCCAACAGAAATCCTCCGATGCTTAAATCAGAGAAGGAGACTGGACAACAGTCGAATGAGAATGGAGACAGAGCTCAGCGTATCAAGATTAGCTTACCGAATTTATCGTCTTACCCTCTTTTTATAGAGTAGATCGTCGTAATTGCCGAATATGGTCCCGCATTTAGCGGCATAGAATCACGAGGCGATAATATTGCAATGGGTTATTAGTCCCCATGGATTACGCCGCGATATCAGTGGAGTAACCGTCCGTGACGGTTATGATATATTTGAATGAGTTGGCCGACTATGCGTCGGAGATCGGTTGTCGGTTAGTAACTCTGAAATACCGACGGTCGAAGTAGTCTGTTGTCTGTAGAGTCCGAACATCGACCACCTACCGATCTGGATCAGTAAAGGAGGTTCGGTCGGTCGGTTGAAAGTAGTGTCAGCCTGCTCAGCCGACATATAGTCGATAGTCGCTTTCAGGGTCGTTCGTTTATTTGGTGGGTCAGAGTCGGATATCGGTCGGACTGTTTCGAAGATTGATCGGCAAATGAAGGCCAGTCGATTTTCTTCAACACAAATAGTTAGGAGAAGAAATACAAGTAATTACAAGAACAACAAGAAGGAAGAAACGGAGCAATCTTTCTTAACAAAGCAAAAATGATATTACAAAGGCCTCTTCCTAATCTCTTAAAAGCATAAAATTATGTATCTGTATCTTTCTCCTAACATAAAGATCTATTGGTGGGGAGTATATGAAGTGCCACGTTGTGAGATCTCTCACTTGGTTTTTAAGAGTACAAATGAAAGTGCCACTTATTAAAATACATTAATAAAATATTTAAAAACTAAAATTAGATAAAATCCTGCCTATTAGTTTTAGCTCAATCGGTTTGAATCCATCACTAAAGTCTGAATCATGAGAAAAATTATTTGTTGAAATGGTTCTACCGCACATTTCTTACACTATTCAATAATAAATCAGCATATTGTTTAAAAAAAAAATTTTTTTCAAAACAATAAAAGTTGTTACTGGACCAACCGTAGTTGACAGTAGAATCCTCTTATTTAAAATTTCAATTAAAATAATAATAATATATAATTTTTAATAATAAATGATATACTGTTTTGTTATTGAACGGCATGAGATGCATAATTATTTTAATCAATAATTTTTTCGTCACACGGAATGTTTGGGAGGGGATGTGCAACGAGTAGATGGGGACAAGGAGGTCGGTGGAGCGGCCGTGGATGGAGATGTCACATGGAAAGGTTCCTGGTGAGCGTCCTTATGTTATATACATATAGAGAGAGATAGAGAGAGAGATAAACATCAACCTAACCTTCCTTTCACGAGAGAGAGAGAGAGAGAGAGAGAGAGAGAGAGAGAGTA
>KE507045.1:135499-149037 GCA_000441515.1 Elaeis oleifera
GACGACTGGAAAAGCTCATCTTGGAGAAGCCTGGAGGGTGCGGTAGGAGTTCGCTCATCGGAGGAGTTTGGTCAGCACTGTGGAAACCCGACTGTTGGAGAAGTCCGGAGAGATACCACCCAATGTCAAAAGTCGGAAGAGTCCCGAGAAGGTCAATCCTGTTAAGAACTTCGGCTGAGGATATTTTATACCCAACAATTTTGATTCATATATATGGTATATGAAAGCATGTTTAAGGCTGAATTCAGTTTCTATGACCTAAATTTTATTCATATATATGATATATGCTTGTATGTATGATCTGAAAATTATTTTGAGATCAAAACATACTTTTCATGCAAAGAATTTAGATCTGAAAATTTAGATTTAAGATCTGAAATTAGTGTTTGTGCATGAGGAATTGGTCATAGGTAGATCAAATTAGGTCATGTAATTGGATTACATTTAGGATTTCTGATTTGATCATAATGGGTCAAAATTGATTTAGTAGTTGATCAAATTGAGTCAAGTGTTGATTAGGGTTAGGTCAATATAGCTTAAGATTATATAATTATTATTGATCGAATCGATTGACATCCATATATAGAATCAATTAACCTAAGGACCTAATTCGGCTATATGGCTCGAATCTGATTCACCTAAGCTAACCTATTCGGACCAATTAACCAGTTGGTGTCTAAGGTAAGTAATTAAAAAGTGATTATTTAATTAATTTCGTTCGCTGACCTATCCAATTTATTAGTATCTAAGAAAAGCAATGGGGGGACCCCCACCAATCTCTACTTACCTGATCAATTTGGAAGATTGAGTCTCAAATATGGTTGCTTGGCGGTTTGGTTTAGCCGATGCCAATTAGATCAGTCATGTGATGGCTGATTAGATGAGATCTAAATTCAAAACCTCTCCATAAATATTAAGTCCAATGGTCTTCCACCATTATAGATGTGCGAGCGTGCTACCAGCATTTATTGTTCACGGGTGGTCACAGTGGTTCTGTTGCATCGGGAACATGCAACCACTCTATTAGCAAAGAGTTACTCCAAGGTAAAGATGGGATTGGGATCAATAACTGTTAGATGAGGGATCCAATGATAGCTTTGCACCTGCTTGTGAACGGTGGGTCTGACTTAACTATGAAATGTGGGCAATAACTGTTAGGTGAGCCATATGACTTAGAGACCAAATTGCTGCAACATGCTTAGAGAAGTATCTAAGAAAAGAGTTATCCATGCATCGGTGTGCCTATTATCAATAACTATTAGGTAAGGTACACGACATCGGTGGGACCACAGCACCCACTAGTAATCCAGTTGTCACGTTAAGATTTTTGTTTTTCCACCCGGAGAGTGTGAGAGATCTGATAAAATAGTGAGAGTCTTTTTGCATCTAAAAGTTTCTAGAGTAAATTATAAAATAAGTACAAAAATCTAACTAGAATCTTTGCTTTCTGCTGTTTATTGTGTCAGCTTCCAACCCTCTAGCTCAAATCTTAGATATCAACCGTTTAACAGAAACTGATTACATAGACTGGCTCACAAACTTAAGAATTATTCTTAATTTTAAAAAATTAAGCAATGTTCTCTACCAGATTATTCTAATATTAACAGTCTGTCCAACCCAAAGTCAACGAGCTATACTTGATAAGTAGATGGACAATGACAATAAAGATAGGTGCTATATGTTGAAATCCATGTTTAGATGAACTCCAACGTATGCATAAGCATATGTACACTACCGATGATATATTGATTCATCTACAAGTATTGTGAGGTGATCAGAGTCATACAGTACAGGAGATGCGTGATGGACAGTCATCTATGATCACTATTTGATAATGATCAAAGATATTAAAGAGCTAAAAAAGCTCGACATGATCATGCACAGAGAATTACTTATGGATTTGATCCCGCGATCTCTTTTAGTTTATATGGATAGTTTATGGTAAACTACCATATGAATGACCATCTTGGCATCTTATCTGAATTGGTCAAAATGTTGGTAACTAAGGAACCTTGAAAAGTTTAGAGGTACATACCTGGAGAGCCTAAAGAAATAAGGACACGCCTTGAGTAGGCTTGTTGAAATTGCTCAATACTATCCTTACGATTTTCTCTTCTCCCAGTTGAGTTTTAGACTCTAATAATTTTTATGTACTTTAGAATAGAGTCTATGAGAAGGTAGAGGGCTGAGGAAGTAATCCTTAAAATTGACAATAGGGCAAGAGTTGCTCTGTGGCCATGGGCATCTATCATTTGTGATTATCGTTTAGATTTAATTAGAGTCTCTATCATTTGCATGGTGATGCATCTGTGAACTTAATTGAGCAACTTAATTGAGCAAGCAGTGAATGTCATTGGATCTGAGAGATCCAGAGTTGAGATAAAACTTAAGTATATGTGGAACCTTAGGCTAGGTTGTATAGGAGAAGAAATGATTAACAGACTGAAGAAATATGGACTTTTGGGCTCATTGACTGTTGAGTCATGTCTAGTTTGTACATCATCTCTTTGAAAAAAATGACCAAGCTACTCTTATGGGACAAGAGGAAAAGACCACTGAGATACTTATCCTAGTACACATTTGATGTGTGTAGTCCATTTGATGTGCTAACAAAGGGAGTTGTCTCTACTTGGTTACCTTTACCAATGATCAGTCATGGTATGGATAAATATATGAGATACAAATCTAAAATTTTTGAAAGGTTCAAAAAATTCAAATATAAATTAGAGAAGCAAATCAAAAAATTCTTAAAGGAACTTCGATCAGATCGAGGATGTGATACCAAAGAAAAAATTTTTGATTATCTCATAAAATGGCATAGGTTCATATTGGATCCCTCTTAGTACATCTCAGCTCAACGAGATAATTAAGAAGAGTCATAAGACTGTATGAGATATGGTCCGATCTATGATGGACTTCACTGATTTATTTTGTTTCTTTAAGGACATACTTTATTTTAGAAAATTGAGTTCTCTCTAAATCTATTCCTACTACACCGTATGAGATATGGCATGGTGAGAACTAAATCTTGATTATTCAAGATCCAAGGATGTCCAGCCTATGTCAAGGACAGCAGGCGGACATGTTAGAGGATAGGTCTATAAAGCTTATTTTAAAAATATCTTAAAAGAGTTTGGGATACTACTTTTCTTCTAAAAGGATCACAATGTGATTGTGACCCATCATGCTATCTTTTTAAAAATTATTAATCCAAGATGAAGCAATGGGAGGAAAGTTAAGCTTGAAGAGAGTATCTTTGAAGAGCAGCGAGCCAAAGGACCTAAAAAACCTATTCATGATGAGCCAGTATACATATGTTCCTTTTTCACCTCGTAGATGTAGTAGAATCTCCCATCCTCTCGAAAGGTATTTGGGTATGCTTAATAGAAGATGTAGAGACAAATCATTTCTCATGGGAGACAGGGAACATAAAGATGATCCCAAAACCTACAACGAGGCGATGTTGGACATCAACTCTAAGAAAGGAATGTAAAATAGCTTTCCTGACTAGATATCTTTTGAAGATTTCTATATGGAGTAGCTTATGAATTTCACTTCTCATGATAAGAGATTACAAAATCTATAATAATCTTAGAGTTGGAATATTCATTTCGATGATACGATCAAATTGTTTGATCAGAAATGAGGAATTATGTATTTCCATAAGGGTCAGTGGGAGTGTCCAATACTGACATCCGTTAAAATATGGTTGTATATTGAATTCTCCATGAAAGATCTAAAGCAAGTGTCCTATACTCTGAGAATATAAAAATCTATAGAGATAGATGCAATTAGATGCTTGTGTTTTCACAAATAAAATACAGAGAATAGATGCTGAAAGTGTTCAGCATAGAAATCTCGGAGAGGGGTCTGCTACCCTCTTGGGCATAGATGTATGCCATATAATGTACTTGAACTGATATAGTTAATACTGTAAATGTCATGAGCAGATATCAGTCATATCCAGGGTAGGAGCACTGGATTATTGTGAAAGCATCCTTAAGTACTTGAGAAGAACTAAGGATTTGTTTTAATTTTGGAGAAAGATCAAAGCTAGGAGTGGGAGGATACACCAATTCAGATTTTACATCTGATGTTAATGGTAGAATATCTACATCATGGGGTATGTTCCTGTATAATCATGTCAATATCTTGGAAGGGTTCCAAGCAATCGATCGATGGAAGCTGAGTATATTGTAGATATGTAGGATGCATTCTGATTCTAATGTTAGTTGCAGAATTGGATGTCATACCATCAGATATCATGACACTATACTGCAAATATAATGGCACCATAGCCCCTGCTAAGGAGCCTAGATCTCACCAGATATGCAATCACATAGAGCAACAGAACACGTGACTACCTCAAGTAGAAATACATAGAGGTGCAGAGAACAAACTCTACATGAGATGTGGTTAACCCATTGATAAGTCACTTAGCTAGCCAAAGACTAAAGCCTGTCTTGAGAAGATGGAGCTTGGTATATGGTAGATTGGCTTTAGTGTAAGTGGGAGATTGTTGGATGTATGCCCTAGAAGCCAATCTTGATTGACGCATATCATATTACTAGGACATGGTTTGGTACTTAATAGGCACTTATATTACCATTCATATTTTATGTGTCCATGAATCATCCAAGGGATTAATAAGATAATGACACATCTTCTCAAATAGTTAAGAATTTGAGACATGTGTCATTGATGGTTAATTTCTAAATTGCTCCTGGTCATAGGATCATCATGAGGATGGTGATTGATCTAGATAGATAAGTACACGGATCGCTTTCTTCGGATAGATGAGTCTCAAGTCTGCAGTGTAGTGATACTGAAGCGAGAGTACAGGTGGTTGTTAGAGAACAACTAGCACTGAGCATGACCAACATAAGAAGTCACATGGATGTCTGCCCACTCATTAGTAACTTTTTCGATGCTGCAGTAGTGTGACTAATCTTTTGACCTGTGGTGCTACAGCTGCTCGTAGTGAGGCTACTGGAGTTTGACTACACATAAATATTGACTCAATGAGTCCTTATAATGGATGTTGGTGACAGTTGGTCCATTGTAGGAATAGAGTGCGCACCTAGATAGAATCTATCGATCCTAGCAGAAGGGATTAATCCTATGGGATTTAAGAAGATGAGTTCTTAAGTCTATGGCCATAGCAGTGTGATTGATAGAAAAGAGTTTTCATGAGAATCATATATGGACTCTAGCTAATTGAATCTATCAATGACTGATGATGAGGTTTGATGATTTATCCATGATCTGCCATCTGATCGAGACTCATGATAGAGGGACTGTATTATACATTAACTGCACCTAGAGGTTCATCATCTTTATTCTGCTGGATTGCCACTACATACTGCTAGGTGTCACTGATGGATTGTGAGATCCACGGGCATCATCTCAATGATCAATGATCTTTGATGGACAGAGTTGGAATGGTTCCAACCCCTTGAAAGGAGTTTTAATGATATTGTGATAGAAATCATAATATATCTCACTACCAAACAAATAGAACCTATGGGGTCACACACAAAGAGACTTTTGACTGATCAGATGGTTGAATTACGATTATAAATCGTGATAAGATTTAATTATCAATTTGATTGATGATTAATCTAATGCAAAAGTTGTAATTAGCTTGCTAAAGAGTTAGTGAGTTATAGGAGGATTAATTAGCAATTAGATTGCCAATTGGCTTAATTTGATTGAGCAATGGGGCTTGCATCAAGTCTAATTAAATTAGATTCAATTTTACTTGACATGGATTTGATTTGATCAAGCCTAATTGGGTTATGAGATAACCAAATTGCATAGGAGAATAATTCCTTGTTTGATTAGAATTTAGATTTGACTTAATTCCTAATCAGATTAGGATCTAATTAAAGAGTGTTTGGATTTCTATTTGGACTAAAAATTCTCCTCTTCATGGGTGTACTAAATCCTAATTAGATTAGGATTAAATTAAGTTTGACTCAAGCACCAAGGGAGAGTCCAAAAGGACTAGGACTCTCCCTCCTCTCATGCGCCAACCTAGCCCCATGCCCACTAATATTTGGCACCTATTTATTCTCCATGACCAAGATATTTTTAGCATGGAAGAGTTCACGCTAATCTCTCTTTTCTGTGGGAGATCTTGGTGCAAAAGGAAGAAAGTGTGGGCAGCATAAATCAAGAGTTCTAGGATAGTTGGACTCTTATCTCTTTACCTAAACCCTTATCAATTCCTATTTAACATGGGATCATATGAGGCGGCAATAGGGGGATAATATAGATTAGATTAAAATGCCTAAATTTAGAGGAGGCGTGCATGAAAAATTCAAGGGAAGAGAGACGCGGCATCCCAAGGGAAGGCGTGAGGTTTGTTTGTTCTTCCCCTTCTTTCTTACCAACAACCAAAGGTTGGTTGTTAGGGCCTTCTCTCTCTCTTTTGTCCAAGTATGGACATGGAATTTTTTCTCCCCTTTGTCCAACAGTTGGATATATATTCTTAGATCTCTAGCGTAAAGATTTTTATGCATGGGTTTTAGGAAGAAAGAGAAGAAGTATTCTTCTTATGATCTCTAGCGTAGAGATCATCATCCTCTTATTCTCTTTTTTTTCTCTAAGAGAGTCTTGATAGAAGCGAAGAGTTTTCAACCGTCAAGATATGATCTCTGAAAGAAGCTAGCATCCTGATGAGATCAAGAAGCTTTTCATCAGATTGAAGCCTCGTGTGGATACCAGTAGAGGCCGGACACTTGTGCAGTTTTAAGGCATCTTCTGAAAAAATCCACGATCATCAGTTCGCAGTGTAGATCGACCCACGCCAAAGTATGAAGATTAGATCTTCTCTATTTATTTTTTCTATTTAATTCTGTATCTAAATCCTATCTCACATATGTAGATCTTATTTATGATTTTAAGATTTGTTCTTATGCATGCTTAGATTAAATCAGATTTAATTTGAATTTTTAATTTCCACTATGTACTTGTTTAAAAATTTTTGCATGCATGAAACCATGAAACCCCAACATAGCTATCATGAGGTGAGTGGATTTTCTTATCTAATCTTGGTAATTTTCTTATGGTATTGCTATGAAAGTGACTAATATTAAAAAGTAAGTTTAATTTCTGTTGTTCCTCAACTTATGTATATATATGCAAGCATGAAAATAGGAAATGAATCTTATTGAAATGTTATTCAAGAATATATATGTGTATGTATATTCAGTTTGGATAGAAGTTTATTTTGGATTGAAAATATTTTTGAGTCAGCTCTTCAGCATTTGAAATTTAGCTTTCCAGCATTTGAAACTTCATGTAGCATCAGCATCAGCATTAACATCGGCATGAGCATTTATACTGCATGAAAACAGCCGACATCACAATCAACAGTAAACGATAAAAAATTTAGCATGTCCGATGGGGCTTATCAGCAGCATGTATTGCTACGTATCGGCTATCTATAGAAGTGGTGCTCTATGATGTGGTCGGCAATAGCCCAGCAGCAGCATAGTTCATTACATGGTTCATTCTTGTCTAGCATATTAAAGTTTTGAAAGTATATCAATAGTTTCAGCTCTCTGTATTATATTCAGTATTACAGCTAAATATTTTTGTTCTCTATTATTAGATGGTTTATCCATTCACTAAAACTTAGGTCTCATTCTCCCTCGCCTCTTTTGTTGGCAGTTTTGGAGTACTTAGCCAGCTATAGAATAAAGTATCAGCATCTTTAGTAACACAAGTACTAGAAAGACTGGCCATGTTAGTTAATAAGAAGGATATATTTTGTGATATTTGGTATGTTTGAGCTATTCATATTAGCTTGTGAGAGGAATATATTTTGAGCTATATTATATGTATTTGAGTTGTGAAAATCAATAAATGTTAGGTGTATTTATTTTTTGAACTATATATACAGAGCATAGTATCATGAATAAAATCTTGAGTTTGATTTTGAGAGATGGTGAGTTAAATTGAAATACTTGTGTTAGCAGATTGAGAAGTTGATTAAATTAAATAAGAGCAGGCTATCAAAAGATGGTTGATGTTTATAGTATCTTATGAAAGATGTTAATAAAGCTCAGCTCAGCTATAGTCTTATTGTACCCTCGCCCGGTCTAGGGATGGGATGTTACATGTTTGGTATCAAAGCCTAGGTTTATGATCATTTAGAATTATGATTTAAGTAGTATAAGAACTTGGATTATAATTACTTGAGATTGTGGTGCAAGTAATATTGAAAAGTAGTAGTTCAATTATAAATATTTCTTCAGTGAAAGAAACCGGCAGTTCAAAGCATGTATTTTAAAATTTTGCACAGCGAAAGATAGTAGATTAAATATTTTAATCTCCTATGCATGTTTTAGATCAGATCTAAACTACCTACTAAGGATCTGTGATATAAAATTTTCATACAAATTATCTGATATAAAGAAAAACTGCATCAATCACATTGATGCCCTAGATCGATCTAACCATTAGATCTAATCAGATGAGTTCAGAACTCATTACCTTTGTACGGATCGATGAATGCCACTGTTGATAGGCATGATATGAGGTTCTTTCCAATGTCGAGCAGCGACATAGCTCATCCGACCTCCACAGGTTGTCCACTCGAAGTCCTGATCGGATCATCCTTCCCAAGAGTGCTAGCTCATGCAAAAGGCACTGGATAGCTAGAATAAACTTCTTCCTTTGGATCACCCAGACTCTTCTGGATCAGAGGAAGGAGCTACACAAGGAGATGGTGGTGTGGGAGATTGGAATAAGACTTTCTTATATTTTTTTTTACACAAAAACCTAGAGCCGAAACCCTAGAACCCACCCTAGACCTCATGCCCAAAGAGGTAGTTTTCTACCTCTGTTTCTCATGCACAGAAGCCCACCCCCTCTCTGTTTCATGCCCCCTCTCTCTCAAAAAATCTTTTCCATGATAAATTCCTTTTTTTTTTGTCAGACAAAATAGAGAGGTTTTATGGTTGGCATGGAGAAGAGATGAGAATAAAGTTAAGTGGTTGATTTAGTTCAAATTCAAATCAATTTGAATTCAAAACATAACCACTTGATCCTTATCCAAGAGGGTGCCAGAAGAGCTAAGGTGTGAGCCATTTCTCACATAATTCCTTTCTCAATTGTCACACAAAACATCATCCTTCTCAAGGGAGCTGCTGATAAGGGATAGGATAAGGATAAGATCAAAGTAGTTTTAGCTTAAATTCAAACCATTTGAATTCAAACACTAACCAAACTCATCCTAATTCAAAGGAGATCGAAGAGTGGGAGACAAACCTCCTCTGGGTGTAAGAAACATTCACATAAAAATATTTCTCATGTGAAGAAAAGAAGGGCACAGAGAAAGGGTGGCATTAGGGAGAAGTCCAACTAGATTGGACTCTTAGGTTCTATCATATTTGGTCCCAAACCAAATCACATTTGATTAGACCCAATTAAAGAAATGAAACCTAATCCAATTAGGCTTTTATATCCTTAATCAAATTCTAATCCAATTAGAAATTGATTGAGCCAAAATTCAGATCAAATCAAGAACTAATCTCCCTTGGCAATTAGGCCATCTCATAACCTAATCGGGTCAAACCTAATTGAATCTAATTCAATTAGACTTGATCCAAACCTTGATGCTCCATCAAATTGAGCTAATTAACAATCTAATTGCTAATCAATCTTCTGATAATTTATCAATAATTAGTAAATTAATTTATTATAATTTTGTGTAAGGTTAATCATCAATCGAATTGACGGTTATATCCTAGAACGATTCTCAATCATCGATCAGCCATATGATCAGCCAGAAACTTCTTTTGAGTGTGACCCCATAGGTTCGAACCTAAGTCAGTAGCACAGAAATAATCTTTCTATATCAATCAAAGTGACCATCTAGCATGGTACCCAATATCCAGATAGGTCGAAAGATTGTAAAGCAACATTCAAGAACCTATTGGCATATGGTTACCATATAATTTATCTCTTTGATCCTAATACTCAAGGTGACCCCGGGTTTAACTATCAATTCTGAAAAATCATCCACATTATATTTCAACTTTCAAATCCATCACATAGATTATCTCGATTGAGATTTTACTAAATTGAAATACACTGATGTATTAACTCTTACTTATTCGAAGGGTCAATTTCATCTTAACTCACACACCGACTTCGCAAGTACTTAATTGTGCCCATAAATCTTTCATCATTGAATTAAAATTTAGATAATCCAGCATCAAAACACAGTGAGTTACTTGTAAATTATCATGATGATCTCAGGTCAGAGAGATACTTATATCTATATCCTTCGCGAGCTACTCTTGACAGTAGAGTGCTCAATAATTGATCACATTCAGTGAGATGTACCCCTATATCTCATTTGCATACCATGCTAGTGTCTCCACACTCCTTGGTTAAGACGACAACCAATTCACATGGTATACAATGACCTACACTTGATATAGTTATCATCCTTATACTAACATATCATTTGGCCTTGAACTAGGTTTAAGGACTAAATGATATATCCTCCTATATCGATTCATATAGTCCTAAGGACTTCATCACAAAATAGGAGTTCAAATAAAATGTACACAGAGTGATGAAAAATTAAATAATATTATTATTTAATAATTATATATAATTATAATAATTAGCTCAACCATCCACAGACTGACGATTGGCTTTGAGATATAATTTCCAACAACTCCCACTTGGACTAAAGCCAATCGGTACAGTAGCGTATACCCATCTTTGATTTATAAACTTAAATTTTTTGATATCAAGGGCTTTAGTAAATGGATCAATCAGATTCTTCTTTCCATCGATCTTTTGAAGCTTGACGTCACCTCGATCCATGATCTCCTAGACCAAGTGGTAGCGGTGCAAAATATGCTTGGTGCGCTGATGTGACTTCGGTTCCTTCACTTGAGCAATTATCACAATACAACAAGACAGGGCCATCAAGGAAGGGTGCCACTCCGAGCTTACCGATGAACTTCCGCAACCATATAGCTTTCTTCGCAGCGTCAGATACCATGATATATTCTGCTTCACAAGTAGAGTCGGTCACAGTGTGCTGCTTGAAATTTTTTCAGCAGATTGCTTCACCATTCAGGATATAAATGTATCCCGACATGCTCTTGCTGTCATCATGATCCGACTAAAATTAGAGTCGGTAAATTTCATAAGTTTTAAGTTGGATTCCCCATAGATAAGCCACTGCTCCATAATATTTTCAAATACTTAAGGATGGTCTTTACGACTTTTCAGTGGTTCTCACCTGGATCAAATTGGTATCTGCTCACTACCCTCATGAGTATGTCACATCCGATCTCGTACATGTCATGACATATATAATAGATCCCACTATCGAGACATATGAAATTCTACTCATACATTCTTTCTCTTGAGGAGTTGTCAGACAATCTCTCTTCGAGAGAGAAATTTCATGATCTATCGGAAGATAGTCTTTCTTGAAATTCTCCATGCTGAACCATTTCAGCATAGTATTAATATACGTGAACTGAGATAATCTAAGCAATTTCTTAGATCTATCTCTACAGATCTTCATCTCAAGGATGTAGGATACTTCTTCCATGTCCTCCCTGGAGAACTATGATGACAGCCAAATCTTTATTCCCTGTAATGCAGGGATGTCATTCTCAATTAAGAGAATATCATCCATATACAAATAAGAAATACTACTACAGAGTTATTAACCTATTTGTATATGCAAGATTCTTCTTCATTCTTAATGAAGTCATATATTTTGATCACTTTATCAAAATGCATGTTTCAACTCCGAGATGCCTGCTTAAGTCCATAAATGAACTTCCGAAGCTTGCACACCTTAGACTCATCTGTGAATATAAAATCTTCAGGTTATATCATATACACCTCTTCTTCCAACTCTTCATTTAGGAAGGCTGTTTTCATATCTATTTGTTAGATTTCATAGTCCAGATATGCTGCTATCGCAAGCATGATCCAAATAGACTTGAATATTACCACAGAAGAAAATATCTCATTATAATCAATATCATAATACTAATGGTAATCCTTGGCAATCAGATGAGCTTTGTAGGTCTTACCTTCCCATCTACGCCCTCTTCCTTTTGAAGATCCACTTACACTCTATGGATTTTATCCCTTCAGTGGATCAACCAATGTCCATACATCATTAACCTTTATAGACTCCATTTCAGATTTCATAGCTTCTAGCCACTTATCAGAGTCAAACCTCTACATTGCATCTATGTAAGTGATCGGATCTTTGTTGTTATTATCGAGTTTAACAGAATCTTCATTCTGGATCAAGAAATCATAGTATCTGTCTGGCTAATATAGTACTCTATCGGATCTCCTCAAAGATGTCTCTGTAACAGGTTTCAGATTTGATCTAATCAAATCTGACTCTATGGGTTTACTAGATTGTGTTGGTTCTTTTACTGATCGAATTTCATCAATTTCAATCTTAGAGGCATTAGTTCCTTCCCTAAAGAACTACTTTTTCAAAAAGACTATCCTATTACTGACAAACACTTTTTGTTCATCAGCAAGATAGAAGTAATAACCCTTGGTCTCTTTTGGGTACCCTATAAATAGACACTTGTCAGACCTATGTCCAAACTTATCAGTTTTCAAATATTTGACATAAGTCAGACACCTCCAAACCCTAAGGTGAGAGAGTACTGACTTACATCCTATCCATACCTCATGTGGTGTTTTACTTACGGACTTACTCAAAATTTTATTTAAAATACAACATGCCAACTTGAGTGCATATCTCCAAAAAGAGATCGACTGACTTACAAAGCTCATCATGGATCGAACAATATCTAACAGGATTTGATTCCTTCTTTCTGACACACCATTATGCTATGATGTTCCAGGAGGGATCCACTGTGAGAAAATCCCATTCTCTTCTAAGTATATCAGAAACTCACTGGAGAGGTATTCGTCTCTTCGATCAGACCGAAGAATTTTAATACTCTTTTCAGTTTGTTTCTCTACTTCATTACGAAATCGTTTGAATATTTTAAACGATTCAGACTTATGTGTCATTAAGTAGATGTGCCTATACCTCCATAGGTCATCTATAAATATAATAAAATAATAATATCCATCTCTGACACTCATGTTCATAGGTCCACATACATCAATATGTATCAGACCTAGAACTTCACTAGCTCACTCACCATTTTCAGTAAAAGGTGACTTGGTCATTTTTTCGAGAAGACAAGACTCACAGATTGAAAGTGATTCACAATCACTGACTTTGAGGATTCTCTCTTGAGTCAATCTATTGATTCTGTTTTTGTTAACATGACCCAACCTACAGTGCCAAAGATAAATATTGGTGACATCATCAATGTTAAGATGTTTACCGGATGTGGACATTACACTAACATGTTGTGACAATATATAAAATCTATTATTCTGCTGTCTATTAATCACATTAACACTATTCATAATGATATTAAAATATTTTTTATTAAAATTTATAACCGTACATGACCAAAATACCTACAGAAATAATATTC
>KE507047.1:45080-61070 GCA_000441515.1 Elaeis oleifera
TCCACCACCACCGCCTCCACCACCTCCGCCACCAGTCCCGGATCCTCCTCCTTCACCATAGCCAGAGCCAGAACCATAGCCGTAACCGGACCGCCTCCTGAGCCACCCCTCCGCCACCACCTCCTCCTCCACCGCCACCACCTCCTCCGCCACCTGCCCAGATCCTCCTCCTCCACCATACCCAGAACCGGAACCATAGCCATAACCGGAACCGCCCCTGAGCCACCACCTCCGCCACCACCTCCACCACCACCACCCCCAGATTTCAGGGATCGGCCGGCCTCGGAGAGCCCAATGCTGAGCAAGACTATGAAGGCAAGTGCAACAAGCTTAGTCCGAGCCATGTTTGTTAAAGGAGAGACGTCGGGATTTACTTGTGTGGTGGAGGGAAAGACAGCATGGGTATATATGTAGTGAAGCATGCATGGCTCTCTAGGCATGCAAGCTTTATTTATTACACACGGACATGGTTTCTAAATGAAACAAGGGAATAAGGAATGGTTATTGGCTATCGGGTGATCTTGACTGACGGTTCCATGACCTTTCATTAGCTAGCCAGATTTAATTAGGTTGAGAGCTTTAATAAATGACCGACTCATGGGTTTTCTCCATGCATCGAGATCGATCAAGGTGCTACTGCCCATAACCCGTAGTTGGTAGGCCTAACTGATAATAATTTAGTACATCATACCGTACTTTATATTTGACTTTTTGACCTTTGGGAGCGTTGGTGGATTCCAATAGTACAATCTGGATATAGAACAGCGAGCATTATTTTATTTAATTAAAATTACTTTCTTCGTGTGGCTTTGAATTAATTGCAGTTTCGAAGCCCTACGCATGACCTAGATTAACCAAGTTCAAGTCACAGACCTCGCAGATGGATTCGAAACTAACCATTGAGAACGTTTGTGGACAATGCATTCCCTGTGTCATTTCTTGGGGAGTTGGCGGTAAAGGTTACCTAGTGTTAATTTAGTCGAAACAAGATTACCCGGCCCAAAGTTTCTATCAAAATATAGGCTTCTTTTCTGTTGAGCTCCATCTTTCCTCCCAATGAAACAAGAACTTTTTGTACTAGTGATTAGAGCAGACAATGGAACAGTTCAGTTACTTTCAGCTTCGAATCATGCTGCTACAAGATCATTTGCAGCTTGTTTGTAAATAGTGATTACTCTCTTTGTGCTGCTTTATCATAATGTTTTCCATGCATGTTGGGGGCTGCAGTGTTTTCAATTACATTTCTCTAAGATAGTATTCTATTTTTAAAGGGAAACCACCGTACACAAAGGCTAATAAAGATATTTGGGGCCTTTTACAACGTTACGATATACTATTGGCCGGCTCTTCAGTTGGTGACTACTGAAAGCAAGGATAAAATTTGAAATCGCATCGAGCTGGGATTGACCCGGAGCCTCCAATGCACACTTGCACTCTAAAATAACTTAGCTAAATATAATGGACTACAGCGTACCTAACTCTTGTTAATAGCTGATGAGCGTAACTAGGCCATATATATATAACTGGGTTAAGACATTGGATTCCAGTGGGCCAACATTAATCTACGGTTAAGCGAGGTCCAAATCAAGACAAGATTTAGATCACATATTCCACTATGACATGGTGCTAGTAAGTATTAGATGAGTTTCTAACGATGACTGCTTGTGAATCGACTTAATTTGTGCATTTAGCTCAACCAATGTGCTATTGCCCATAATCTCAGAGTCAATAGGCCTCGTTTTTCAATCTCAACTGCTATAAACTATCTGACAGCTTGTCAATTGACTTCATGTATTTAGCTCAACCAGGGTGCTGTTGCCCATAATCTCTAGTCGATTGGCCTCTTTTTTCAACCTAGACTGCTATAAATTTAGTATGCTACCATAATTTTTGATAGATTATTTGTGAGGGATTTGGAGGTTACGAGTAAGTCCATTCTGGCTTAAAAACAGCGAGCTTTTTGGGCACTTAGAATCAATTTCACTGTAGCTTAATCTGTCTCCTTGGTGATCACCGCTAACTTTCGGTCAACGTAAGCACTCCCGTTAATTACTCGCGCCATGCAACGGGGCTCCCACACGGGGCCACCAACAGCAAGTTAAACCCGAGAGTTTATAAGAACGGTTTCCGCGTTGTTTTCCCAATAAATCAAGATCTTTCTTGCAGCGTTGACTGACTTGTATTGACAATGGAAGAGTTGATGCTGTCAGCTGGAATTAAAATAGCTGCTACAAAAATATTGCCGCTTGTTGCGTTTTGATTAGCCTCGTACTGCTCTTTCCATGAACTTTCCACATTGGCGATTGCAGTCTATGTTCTAAAATGCACTTCCCTCATTAAGATAAGGTCTTTCAGATTGTTAGCCGTCGAACAGTAAGATAACGCTGTCCTTATCCATAGAGGTGTAAGATAACGCTGTCCTTATCCATAGAGGTGTATTCAGCAAGCACTGTTAGTAGTCAGCGTAATTTTATTAAATATTATTTTGAGAAATCAATTAACGACGAGATGAGGAATATTTTGAAAGTTTGTGAGGTACTACGTTGCAAAAGTCAGAATTTATTTAATGTTAATTTAGAAGTTGGAAAAGGTTTGAGATTGAATTGAGCCGCAGCTGATACACTACGTACAGATTGCACTCACTTGGTATCAATTGATTGAGCTGATTTTCATTCTTGGCTTGGTCATGACCCTTGTTTCAGCCTAATATGGGACGAAGGTTGATATTATGTATGGTTGAGAGAAATCCAACATGCGTAGAATCAGATAATCCGTCTGGTCTGGATATAGGTGAAATTTCCCAGCTGAAACTCTTGTAGTTTGCTGAAAGAAGTATTTTCTTGAAGGATTAGGCCCGCTCTAAGAGGGTTAGGCTCGTGACCAAGATAGCTGGATTTCATTCATATTATGGTTTTTGATGATTTCTTCAAATTAAATTGCCAGGAATTAATGCAAATCAACATTGTCAAAAATTATATTTAGAGAAGTCAAGAAACATAAACAGTTATTTGCAAAGATATATGCAGTCTTTATTCAAAAATAGGGGTGACAATTTACTCTAACCTATCGGGTACCCAACCTAACTCGATCCTAATGAGGCCGGTTTTACCGATCCATTTAGAGTTGGTCTTGATTTTAAAATCAGAAGCAGGTATTGAGTGGGTATGAGTAATGGTAAAATCCGTCCAGAATCCAACTTGAATAAATATAACTCTACTAATCCCTTGCCAGTCCTTTGCCCTAGTCACTCCACTTGCTTGTCTCATGCCTACCATCATTTGGTTGTCTCCTCTTTAAGCTGATCGAACATTAGCCACGATCTTCTACTCCCTGTCTACATCCAAATTTCTATCGGCCAGCTCAGTACTAACCTGTCCTTCATTTTGTTTTGTTTGCCTTCAATATTATGATCATATATATATTTTGCTTCAGCTCCCATGAAACTTCTTGTTATGATTATGGATTTTTGCTCTAATTCTCATGGATCCAAGTTACTTCAATTTATTATTTTATTGATTTTAACTTCCTAAAGAACAGTATTTTTATTTTATTGTGTTTCATTATTGTTAAAAATTTAGTTTGTTATATTGATGTTTTAAATACTCATTTTGTTTAGCGTCAAGTGAAGTACTAATGTTTACTTTGTGTGATTTCTGGAACTTCATTAGATCTGATCCGTCTAACTCTAAATAGTCTGGAGAAAGGTTTGACGAAAAGTTGAAAACAGACGATAATAGAATTTAAACCCAGTTCATTGATTCGTGCACTTTATATCGACCACCTTTAGATATATGCACATCTACTTCCGTAAATGTCTAACGGGCTTGAATCCCCTGATGAAAGCTGGAATACCGTTAGAATAAATGACTAAACTAGGGCTTGATTGGAGACATTGTTAATTATTTCCCTGCGTACCCAAATGTCGCTTCGCACCTATCTTTGCCAAAAAGGGGAAGTTATGTCCAGGAGTTCTCCAAATGCATTTCAATACTAGTAGAGTAGCCAGCTTGCTGTTTTACTGGTATGGTAGCATAACTTGTTGATACTTGTGATCCAAGACCTTTTCAAAAATTATTATTAAATAATGGTGCTAATGTAATATTAAGGTGGTATTTGGTGATCCAAATCGGATCACCACGATGATTTAAGAACACCGATGATCTGAATCTTACGATGATCTGAATCTTAGGATGATCTGATCCCCAATGATCTAATATCACTGCATTTGGTAGGTTATGATCTAGCAATTAAAGATCATCGAGTAATTACGTATAACTTGTTTGGTATTCCAAAGAAATCCAACATTACTAATCATATAATATCAAAATTACCTTAGATTTATTCAACCAAAAATATTTATTAGTTCTATAAATTTATTAATCTTATAAATATCTATTAATTATTATTATAGAATTAACATTTTATTATACTTATAATATATTATTTTAATACTAACATTTATTGTAATAAGGAAAATATGGCAAATAGAAATAATATACTAAATAATTTATTATATAAATATAAAGTACAATAATATATTTTACTATAATTTAAATTATTATAAATTATAATATGACAATAATATGATTAATAATATATTATAATATAATGTATCATAAGTATAATATATAGCATTAATATAATATAAAATCAAATGTACAATATCGATATTATATATTAATGGTAAATTGATATTTCAATTTCTTTTTTGTTGGACTAAGAGATATTTTTATCCTTGAATTTTAGTTCAAGATCACTGTCTTGGGGTGATCTTAGATTTCTAACCTTAAGGACAAATATTCTATCATTAGATTGCATGATGATGTTAGAAGTAGGAATAATTTAGAATTAACGTTATATATGATCACTATAGTTTAATCAAATACGGTGATCTCATCATCTTCACCATATCATCCTTAATCTTGGGTTGATTACCTTATACCAAATACCCTCTAAAGTTATGTCTCCACAATATTTTTGTTCTCATTTTTTTTGGATTATAGTGTAATTTATTATTTACAATGATTTGTCAAAGACAAACCCCTCTTTCAGTGCGAGAGTCTCACTAAAGTGTTTTCTCATGTTTTGAGAGCTGGATGGTACTTTAAAAAATATACACATTTGTTTAGGATGCAAATGAGTCGGGTTGGATCGGATGAGTGACTCCGATCTAATCTGATTTCTTGATTGGATCTGAATATTAGATCCAAACTCAGTCTAATAGAAGATCGGGTTGGATCGGGTTTATGTATAATCCGGTCCCGATCCATGAAATATGAGTTGGATTCTTGTTTGGATTTGGATCGGTTTGAGGCTGGTTATAAAAAAAATTATAAAAAAATTATATAAATAATGGCATGGGGTTCACTCATCTATTTAAACTTCTTTTTAGAAGGCTATATATATTCTAACTCATACTTGATCCAAATTAAATTGAATCAATTTGAAGTAATATGACTTCCATCTGGTAGTGTTGGTTAACATCAGTTGCCCTCCTGCCTTCTGGGAGATATTAGACCTATAAGCTTTAATGGTTTGAGTTTTGATGAGGTCTGTCTTTAGGCATAGCTCAAATTCTTGATATAAGTACAATAAAAAAGTACTTATGATTGATATTATTATAATTATTATTATTTATCTACATATTTATCAAATCTCGCTGTATGATACAAATTTTATGAATTTTAAGTAATCTATATGCTGTACTTCAACTCCGTTTCAATGTATCAAATATTTTTTGTGACAGTGGCCGGAGCTTCTATCTCCCCTTATATCACACTCTTTTTTAAATACTCAAATAAACTACAAAAATAGTTATCAAGTTTATTATAAGTAAATTGATTATTTATATTATAACCATCATCAAACGCCTCTTGTCTTGGTTAAAATATGTTCACTTGAACTTGCCAAATACTAGTGGATCAATTGATTCAAATTATAGCTGACAATAATATAAACATATTTCATACTTTTGAGTTTTCAGATCTAATATTAAGTTTCGGATTGAATCAGATCAAAATTCGATAAATCTAAAGAGGCATTTGGTTCGTAACTGGAATCAAAATGGGAATGAAAATAGAAATGGCTTGAAATCGAAATTGAAATGGCAAACATTTGATTCATGATTGGAATCAGAATCGGAATTGGAATGAAAAATTGAATCTATAGAGGAAAATAGGGATTGAGTTCTATATAGATTGACTTATTCTATTCCACTCCGAAATCGAAATCGGAATGGGACTCCTCCAACCAAATGATTGGAATGGGAGTCACGCATTCTGATTTCGATTTCAGGCCTCCACTCTCTCCAACTAAATACGCTCTAAATTCGATTCGAAAAATAGAATATATTTAATTTTAGAATCTAATCCACTCTCATGAATCTTTTAAAATGATTTGGATCAAATTTATATGATTCAAATTGGATCAAATTATTAGTCACTTCGATCCATTTGTAGCCTTACGTTTGTTGATGCTTTTGAGTGTTGGATCCACTCAGGAGTCAGGTGAAGTATGGCAGATAAAATAAAAGGCACTATATACGCGGATAAAACAAAGTAGAGACAGAGAAGTAAGGACTTGTTGCATTGCTTTATTTGGTAAGCCTAATCATACATTTATTTAGGAACAGAAGCCCCTTCCTATTTATTACAAACAAACACCAGACGCGCACGCTACATGGACACAGGCGATGACACAAGTGGCACACCGGGCAGAACCAATTCAAAGTGGGCTCCATTACAATTGTAGGGCGAGTATTTACGGGTGACCGTAGCCCCCACCGCTCCCATATCCAGATCCGTACCCTGAACCGTAACCAGACCCAGAACCAGAGCCGCCACCGGCGCCTCCGCCTCCGCCGCCACCCTTCCATACCCTCCACCGTAGGCGCCACCTCCCTCGCCGTACCCAGACCCACTACCGGACCCATAACCCGATCCGCTCCCACTTCCATTCCCACCACCGGATCCACCGCCACCTCCGCCGCCTCCGCCGCCACCCCTACCATACCCTCCACCATAGTTACTGCCTCCCTCACCATAGCCAGACCCATAACCGGACCCGTACCCGGACCCACTTCCATTCCCATTTCCACCGCCGGACCCGCCACCACCTCCACCACCTCTTCCATACCCTCCACCATAGGCACCGCCTCCCTCACCATACCCAGACCCACTGCCGGAGCCATAACCAGACCCGCTTCCACTCCCATCACCGGAGCCACCGCCACCTCCACCACCGCCTCCGCCACCTCTTCCATACCCTCCTCCATAGGCGCCACCTCCCTCACCATAACCAGACCCGCTGCCATACCCGTACCCTGATCCACTGCCACCTCCGCTCCCACCACCCGAGCCTCCGCCTCCTCCACCACCTCCGCCTCTCCCATATCCTCCACCGTTTGCTCCCCAGCTCCATAACCGGAGCCTGACCCATACCCACTTCCTGACCCATAACCGGAACCACTACCTCCCCTCCACCACCTCCACCACCACCACCGCCACCACCACCTCCACCACTGCCGCTAGATCCACTTCCTTCACCATAGCCAGAGCCAGAACCATAGCCAGAACCATAGCCGCCTTCCGAACCACCCCGCCACCTCCACCTCCTCCACCACCGCCTCCCCACCACCGCCACCAGCAGATGTCAGGATTCGGCCGGCCTCCGAAAGGCTAATGCTAAGCAAAATTATGAAGGCAACAGCAACAACCTTAGTACGAGCCATACTAGTTAAAGAAGTGCTGTGAGATCGAGTTGTGACTCGGAAGGACAGAAAACACGAGTACTTATAGCAGTGCATGAATGACTCTGGGAGCATGCAAGCGTTCTCATTTCAATTTATTTATTTGGAGCGGACATGGTTTCTCGTCTAAAAAGAGGAAATGAGAGGATCCAGTGGCTAGCGGGTCCTCTTGACTAGCATTTCCATTCCATTATCTTTAGCTACCTTTGGCTTGAGAGTTTTAGTATAGGGAGGAATGATTAACTTGTGGGTTGACTCCGTGTGTTTAGATCCACCAAGGTGCTAAGCTATCAGCTTCTGGTTGGCGGGCCTCGATCTTTCAACCTAACCCGCCACAGATTCAGTAGGCTACCACCATTTTATGGAATATTATTTGTCCTTTTAGAGTTGGTAAGGTTGAACAGTCCATCATGGCAAAAACGGTAGGCGTTATGGATAACAAGATCGATTTGATTATAGCTCAACTTGTTACCTTGTCGATCGTCGGGCAATGCGGGTCAAAACCTCCGCGAGTTGGATGTTTTTAAAGTCACAGAGCTCGCAAAATAATTCTGGGACAAATTAAGCCAGGGTCAATCACCGAAAATGTTAAACTGTAGATAAGGTAGCCCTCGAGGCCCCTAGCGTCATTCCCTTCTAATTCTAGCGCCGTCCTAGACCAACAATTTTTCTGTCACTGTTGATATCCTTGGACGATGAAGAGCTGAGTTACCGTCATGCTTCGAATCAGCTGCCACAAAATCTTTGCTGCATGTTGTGTATACCGTGTTTGGTTTCGTAGTGTTCTTTCCATTAACTTTTGTACATTGCGGCTGTGATTATGGTTCTTAATTAAGATAATATTTCATTAAAAACAACAACACATCTCTCTGATTGTAATCCACCACTACCATTTAAGAGTTAATATAGGGAATTTGTCTGTCTGCAGGATAATGCTGACCTTATCCACAACCATGCATTCACCTAACATTGAGATTGCTCAACACAAACCCTTCTAGTTCAATTTCTTTTCCTTTTTTTGTTGTGTGTGTGTGAGAGAGAGAGAGAGAAACCCTTCAGCTTCCGGATTGGGAGCATTTCGAAAATTTGTCATCTACAACTGATATTGGTCCAATATCCAGAATATGATTTTAACTTAGGCAGCAAGTTTTCAAAGTTATGAAAAATTCGAAATTTCAAAGTTGATCTGCACTTGCTCTATGTTTTCTGTATCCTTTCTGTATGAAGACTATATGTGGAACGTCTGTGTTCGGAATTTGAACAGAGCTCTAATCGCTTTGTGGTTCTCTCGCTCTGAGCATTATAAATTCTGTTTTGAATAAAGCGGGGTAGCTCTGCTGCCTCTTGTTCACATCCAAAAAAAAAGGACTTCGATTCTTAGTATCAGCCAATGCACAATTTGGGGTTACTTGGCTAAAGGCAATGGGTGTATTTTTTTGGGGTTACATAAAGGATAATATGCCTAGAAATTTAATCAAGTCCTCTGGAACCATCGGCAAAGTACTAGCAATCACGATCCAGCCGAAGACTGGTGGAACAATTGTCTAAGAATCTAACACAAAACCCCATCCAATGCTGGTCGCGCAGCCTAGTCCACTGCTTGATTTGCCTCGCGATGTACGTGCGTAGCTTGGAAAGGGGACAGCCTCCACCAGAAAATATCCCGCAATAGAGGATTTCTTGTGTTCCTACACATGGAGGTAGAACTAATCCAAGAAACCGTAGAAGAGTAATGCTCTATGCAAACATATTGCACCTTAAATTGGAGAATTGCAATGCCAAGGCCTGCTCAAGCTGCCAACGCCTTCGCATGGAGCACTGAACAAGACATAAGCTATTTCCTACAGCAATTGACAAGCACCCCTACTCATCTTGTTGTGGACGGGAGCACCGGATTGGATTGCTTTAAGCTTTTAATCTAGTATTTCATCTTTTTCAGGTATTTCATCAAACATATCATAGACATAAATAAATAAGCACAAGAGAAGCAATAATTTACATGGTTCGGCAAAGATGCCTACATCTACGGGAAGGAGGAGCAATCCACTATATAAACTGTCTCTAATGAGATACAAAAAAAGCTACACAAATACCCAAATTAAAGGATTGCCGAATAATCACAAGGAAGGCAACAAATAAATATCGAATTGAAGGCAACAAAATACACCGATCGTACCAACTTCTTTCGACCTCAACAGTAGATCAAGAGAAGAGTATACTGATCCACTGATGAACAACTTAATAGGAAAGAACAGAGGCGCTCGGCATCAAGAGACAAAATAGAAAAATCTCGGCATAGGAAGGGAGTCACCAGCGTGTAGAAGAGAAGGATGCCTTTGGTGGCCAGAACATCAAAACCAGAACAGAAATCGAGGGTGATGAACCAGGGAGGGGATCGGGATGAGGACTCCTTCTAATCAATCGAAAGGGCTCTGTCTTTCCCTTTTAAAAAAAGAAATAGTTTACAAAAAAAAACATAATCAGAAACAAGAAGTTAATACCGACTAAAATAAGATTTTTGTCCTTTTGCAAAAAACCCCTTCAAAAAGATATAATTTAGAGCAAAGCCCAATATAATCATCAATCCTCCTTGCGACAAATCATGTACCTTGTATCAGATGTGGATCAAAAAAAATCTCCTTCCACCACAAGCCCGAAGGCCATTAACATGTGCTCACACCAATCAAGTTCAGAAAAGTTCTAAACTTAACTGCTAGGATTAGTTTAGTGAGCATTTCAACCGGATTATGAGCAATGTAAATTTTCTGAAGCCGGACATCATCATTCTCCACCAAATCTCTGATGAAGCAATACTTGACATCCACATGCTTAGTGCATTCGTGATACATCTGGTCTCTGGCAAGATACAAAACACTCTGACTATCACAATGAATATCCAAACAGTTCTGCTCGAGATTCAAATACTGTACCAACCCTCTTAGCCAAATAGCTTCCTTTGATGCCTCTGTCAACACCATATACTTTGCTTCTATAGTAGATAAGGCCTGTAGACTGCAAAATAGCCTTCCAACTGACTGCACAATCAGAGAGAGTAAATACATATCCGATCAATGACCTTCTTCTGTCCAAGTCACAAGCATAATCTGAATCACAAAATCCTGTAACAGTGCAACTACTCTGTGTAGAGAATAACAATTCCAAATTAGAAGTGCCTTTCAGATATCTAAGTATCCATTTTATAGCAAACCAATAAGACTTTCCAGGCTTATCCATGTATCTGCTCACCACGCTTATTGCCTGTGAAATATCAAGTCGAGTGCAGACCATCGCATACATGATACTGCCTACTGCACTTGCATATGGCACTGTGGATATATATCTCTCCTCATCCTCAATCTGAGGACAGACTCTAGCAAATAATCTGAAATGATTGGCAAAGAGATTAGTGACTGGTTTAACGGAAGACGTACCAAATCTATCCAAGACTTTCTCAATATAACCATGCTGAGTAAGAAAAATCTACCTGACTGTCTGTCACGAATGATCTCCATCCCAAGTATCTTCTTTGTCGATCCAAGGTCCTTCATCTCAAATGCAGTACTGAGCTCAGCTTTCAGTTCTGGATGACTGACATATCCTTGGCTGCTATCATCATATTATCCACATACAGCAATAAGTAACAAAAGATCCATTTGAAAGCCTCTGGTGATACACGCAATTGTCATATGGAGATCTGTTGAATCCATGGTCGACCATAAACCTATCAAATTTACGGTACCACTGTCTTGGAGATTGCTTGAGACCATATAATGATCTCTTGCGCAAACATACATAATCTTCTTTGTTTGGAACCTCAAAACTAGGTGGCTGTTGCATATAAATCTACTCCTCTAAGTTACCATAAAGAAAACTATCTTGATATCTCACCGTTCCAACTCCAAATCCTAAGAGGCAACTAAAGCAAACAACACATGGATAGAAGAGTGTTTGACTACAGGAGAAAATACCTCCTTGTAGTCAATACCCTCCTATTGACTGTAGCCCTTAGCCACCAACCTAATTTATATCTAAAATCTTGAGGACTGGCTGCTTCCTTCTTCTTGAAGATCCATTTGCAGTCAATTACCTTTTTGCCCTTTGATAATCTGACTAATTTTCAAGTCTGATTCTTTTCTAAAGATTGTAGTTCTTCAACCATAGCCATGGTCCACTGTTCACCCTATGAACTACTAATAGTCTCCTGATATATGGTCTGCTAATCACCAATGGTATCTGCAACACTCAGAGCATAATAAACTAACTCAGCACAAGCAGAATCCTCAAAATCATACCTTTGAGGTGCTCTGATCTGACCCCTAGATCTATGAGTGGCAATGTTATCAATCTGATCCTGACCTTGCGTAGTAACCTCCTCCTAAGTCTGTATTTTTGCATCTATCTACTATTGCTGCTCATTCTGAATATAAGTATCTCCATTTGGCTACTGCTACTGTGATCTAATAGTCTGATCAATATCCACAATAGTCTTATCCTACTGACCCTGATCCTGATCTCTCTGAGAAGAACTAGGCTATAGCTACCTTGAAGGAGTGGCTGTCTCGTGAAATGTTACATCCCTACTAACTAGAAATCCTTGAGATCCAAGCTCTGTGCACCATAGTCTGTAGCCCTTCACCCCATTTGCGTATTCAAGAATATGCACTTCTTAACCCTAGGGTCCAACTTTCCATCTCTTACATGTGCATAAGCTGGATGCCCAAAGATTCTGAGCACTGAATAGTCTGTAGGTCTTTCTGTCTACATCTCTTCCAAAGTCTTCATGCTTAATGCTGATGCTGGAGATCAGTTTATAATGTAGTAGACTGTGTGCAGCCTCTGTCCAAAAATCTCTATTTAATCCAGAACTGGATAGCATAGTTCTGACTCTCTCTAATAGTATGCGGTTCATGCATTCTACTACACCATTCTGCTAAAGTGTATCTACTGTGATTTTGTGTCTGACAATGCCCTCTGACATGCAAAAGTCATCAAACTCTGTAGAACAAAATTCTAATCTATTGTCAATTTGGAAGGTTTTCACCTTCCTCTCAGTGTGCCTCTCGACCATAGCCTTCCACTTCTTGAATGTGTCAAACACATCACTCTTATTCCTGATGGTGTATATCCAGACTTTACAGGAGTAGTCATCAATAAAAGTGAGTAAATACCTGGATCCATCCTTGGATGTAATTGGGGCAGGCCCTCATAGGTCAAAATGAACATAATCTAACATACCAGTTGTCCTATGCATGTCTATAGAGAAGCTGACCCTGTGTTGTTTTCCAAATACACAGTGCTCACAGAATCCAAATGCACCAATCTACTGACCACTTAGTAGACCACATCTGCTCAGCTCCTGTAAATCTTTGTTTGAGATGCGACCCAATCTCTGATGCCACAAGTGTGTCCACTACTCAATAGAAGACTGTACTGCTGAAGCCTGTCCAACCACTATACTGTGTCCAAATAGTAAAAGGTGCCACTCAATTTACCTCTCAATGAAGTCAATACTCCTTTATTGATAGTTATGGATCTTCTACCCATCTACCCTCGAAACTTGCACTGTCGAAAGCATGTACCGAGAGAAGGTTCTTTTTCAGTTGAGGAATATATCTGACATCGTCCAAAGTCACCACAGTGTTTGCATTGGATTTAATTGAACTGTACCAATACCTTTCACTTTGCAGATACCATCATCTTCAAGAAGAACGGTACCCCCTCATATGATCTAAAAGAAGAGAACCATTACCTATGGGGTGTCATGTGGAAAGATGCTCCAGAGTCCACAATCTAAGTATCAGCATGACTAACACTACAAGCAGCTATAAATACTGCATCATCTTCAATACTACTATGATCTCCTGATGAAACTACAACTGATGCCGAATCTGAGACAGTTCCTTTATCTTTCTATTCTTTCTCTTCCTTAGACTGTAGAAGTCTACATTCTGATTTTCAATGGCTAAGCTTTTTGCAATAGTGACAAACACCTGATCTTTTAGGTCTAGACTTTGATTTAGTTTTGAACTTGCTTCTACCTTGTCCACTTTTTTCTGTTCATGGGGTCCCGGTGGTCCACGGGGACCCGTATGGATCGAGCAGGTTATTTTTTTTGGTTCTTGCTATCCACGGTGGACCGACGGACATTTTCTCTGGTTTCTCGTGGTCTACAGAGATTTTTGTGGACCGATTGCGTGATTGGACAGCTTGGAGCGTTGTCGGTCTTGATTTGATGGTTCAGAACCTATTTGGGTGCTGTGAGGAGTCCATGATTTCTATTTCTGCTCGGATTCAGAATTTAAGGCCCTTATTTACAAAAAGAGATGGGAGCGACTTTGGTTATTCGGTAGAGGACAGCAGCAGTAGAGGCAAGGCACCGACGCCGACAGAGAGCAGGAGCAGGGTGCTTCAGGCAGACTATTGGGTAGTGGATGTGGTCACTTCAAGGGTTCAGAGAGATCTTCCTAAAGAGAGAGCTTTTGTGAAGGAGAGCTTCTCGTGAGGGAGAGTGTGGGTGTACGAGGGTTGAGGGTGTGATATTCTCTTGTAATTTTTTTTTCTTATAATGAAGTTTGCATGTCTTGTGAAGACGAGCTTTTTTGACCGATTCACGTATTTGATTGTGTTTTTATTTTATTTCTTCTTTTTTCTGTTGCGATGCGTGGTATCGAAAAATTCTGTGGAGGTGGTGTCTTGGCCAGACATCCCCATGACAGAAGGAATATACACAACTGCTATAGCATAACGGAGCTCCTACTAAATTTTTAATTAAATTAAACACCCAAGGCAAATGTAGCTGTGATATTTCTATAATTAAATTAAAAAAAAAGGAGGAGAAGCTATATGGAAACTAATAGGCTACCAAATAACCTGGAGGCTGGAAGAGGCATAAAGGACAATAATTCATTGCAGTCTATTCTAAATCAGTATCCCGAAATAATCTCCACGTGAAAAAGAGACCCCATAAGCATCAGTCTGAAGTAATTACTGATAGTGAGAATCAAAATCAGACCATGAATAATAGCTAAAATCACCAAATAAGATCTTACGAGCCAAATGATCTGCCACTTAGTTTGACTCATGATGCATATCAGAAACAATTATATATATGTGATAGATTGAAACTGATACCTCAAGTCAAGAAGCAAAGGATTATCCATATGATGCTGTAACAGTGCTTTGTGCAACTAAGAAATTACAGTGGCAGAGTCACTATTAGCTTGACTAGTTGGTATTCTTTTAAAAGTCTATCCTAGCCTTAGCCTAAATACCATCCATACGTTTGTGGGTCTAGAGGAAGGAAAAAATCCATGAAGATTTTTCTGCCTCCTCCAAGATTTACTAGGAAGGAAAGGGAGATTTTGGATTGATATAGACCTTATCCAAATAGATTGCTCACTCCATCAATCAAATAGGAAATTGAGCACAAGCATATTAGTTTTCCAAACAGGCTCTAATATTGTAGTAAACATGATTACATTGTCTCTAAGAGAACTGTAAAGCTGTTCATTGATGTGAATTCACTAATGGAACAAGAGCAATCTATAAAAATGCTATTCTAGTACAATGTCAATTTGTCTAATCACAAATATTGGGAAGCTCGCCCAGGTCCCAAAGGACTGTGCTACAACTATACCCTAGCAGCCATGGATATGGGTTGGGTTAGTCTGATTTTTGATTATTGAAGAACTCACTCAAAAGGACTAGTCAAAAAGTTACTGGTTAACAGTCCTTGACCAAGTTCTTGACCTTGCTGAAGTACTCAACGACACTTAATATATATCTGATGTAAGACTATAAATACACGGGCACAGTCCTTACATTAGGATTGCTCATCGATAAGATACAGAAATGGCCTGTTAGCCTGAGATCGTTCAACTGGTCTGATATTTTTATCACTACTCTATCTGCTTATTTCTTATTGATTTATATTTTCCCCAAGGGCTTTGAGAGCGGTAGAAGATGCATGAACCGTTAACTAAACCCCGTCACTAGGAAAGCATGCTAGTGTGAGTCATGTCTCGGAGCAACCAAAAATTCTGCTATCCTGTTCTAGCAAGCAAAGTCGAAGCTAGTTCTCTGATCCCATTATAAGGTCCATCATGTAATAACTATGTTCTACTCATGCTACTTTTCCTCATCCCTTTTTTTATTGATTTGCTTTGTACATAATTTTATCTATGATATAAGATATTAAACTTAAACAGCCCATCATTATGGGATATATATATATATATATATAT
>KE507048.1:4063-15472 GCA_000441515.1 Elaeis oleifera
TTTAGGACACAATTCCTAATAACTGAAATTATGATTCATTAATGATAACTCAGTCATGTCTCTCTAATGGGTGGTTAGGTTGGCCGACCAAAGTCGGGCCTAATTATTTGGTCGGGCCTAATCATTTGTTAGTTAGATAGGTTGAGCATAGTCATATCAATGGTTGGACCTAACCAGAACTTGCAGAGATAGCCAAAGCCAATTGAAAAAAACTTGGGGTAAATTAATTACTAGAAATTATTTGAAGAAATAGTAGGTTAAGAACTTACCCATAGATGCACATAGGTTGATCAACCATAGCCAGACTCATGTGTAGTTTGTATGGATTTCAGTGCCCACTAAGGAATTAAGGTAATTTCTCGAATTGGAGGTAGAAGCTATCAATTGGTATAAAATAATGGGAGGATCTTTAGACTAAAATCTAAGTCTTTAGGATTAAACAATTCATTGTAGGATATAGTATGGTGCTTTCAAGGCTCAAGGGATGAAGGAAAAGGCCAAGGTCCAAAACCCATGAGACACTCATGGGAGTTCTAGGGCTAGTTTGGGCCCTAGGGTGAAAGGCTTGTCAGCCTTTATAGTTTCGAGGTCTAGGGGATTTAGGCCTTGAGGGGCTAACTTGTATTGGGTTAGGCTTGAGTCCAAGAGAGGTGAGATTGGGTCAAGTCAGGGTGTACATGGGCTTGAGAGAACACAATCTCACATTAGGTTAGCCATGGGAGTTTTTGAGTTGGGTCACATTGACCCTGTATATGTATACATTGTATTATGATTCTGGTTGAACCAAGCTGAATACAAATCCATTTTCTCTGAAATTTTCTCTCTCTCTCTCTATCTCCTTATCTTCTCCATGCCACCAGCAGTCATCCTAGGATTTTCTAGGGTTTTCTTGGCCGCCATCTTCAAAATAGGAAGGTTTGAAGGTGCTAGCCTTCCTTCCTTGGGTTGTCGCCCCATCTCCAAGGGGCTCCATGAGTTTCTTTCATCTAAAGATGATTTCTCATTTTTGATCATCTGGTTTGAAGGTTTTCAAGGTGGAGTTTCAGATCTAAAAGTAAGAGAAAATGATCTAAGGATCTTCCCAAGGTAAATTCCCTAGATCTATAAGATTGCTGAATTTTCTTATAGATTGTTTGTTCTAGGTGATAGATCAAAGATCAAAGCTTTCCTCAAACCCTTGTTGCTGGTTTCACGATCATCACACATCAAGGAAAGAACCCAACATCTGGTATCAGAGCTTTGGGGATAGATCTGGTGGAGGAAAGATCAAAGTCTCGCCTAGATTGTGGTAAGGTGCTGAACAGATTTTTTCTAGAACATTATTTCATTTATTGGTGTTTGTTTTGGAGATCTGGTTGTGATGGCATCGAGTTGCATCAAGGCAAACTTTGGAAAGTTTGATGGCAAGGAAACTTCAGCCTTTGGCAATAAAGGATGAAGGATCTTTTGGTTCAGAACAGGATCTACAAGGTATTGATTTGGAAAAAGCCTGAGAAAATCAGTGTTGAAGACTCGGAGGAGTTAGAGGAAATAACTTTTAGCACAATTAGAATGTGCCTTGCTAATGAAGTTCTACCTGAAATAAGTATAGAAATCACTCCGAAGGAGCTTCGGAAGAAATTGGACAACACATACATGGGCAAAAATATGACAAACAAGCTGTGGTTGAAGAAACAATTGTATAGCTTGAGGATGCTTGAGGGAGGAGACTTGATTGCTCACATCCAGAAATTCAATCAAGTTTGCTCGGATGTAATGGGCCTTGATGTGAAGATAGATGAGGAGGATAGAGCTCTCCTATTGTTGTGTTCACTCTCAGTTTTATATGATGATCTCATTACTACATTGGTGTATGGGAAAGAGACCTTGAACTTCGAAGATGTGGTTGGGGTTCTCAGATCCAATGAGCAGTGGAAAAAGCTATGTAAAGGAAGCCCAAGTACAGAGATTCTTGCTATAAATGAGAGACAAGGGATCCCTAAAGAGAGGGCTCAAGATAAGTCTTAGGGCAGATCAAAATCTCGAGGGTATCAGAAAGCTCTGAAGTGCTACAAGTGTCAACAGCCTGGTCATCTGAAGAGGAATTGCCCACTTCTGAAGAATAAGAAGGGAAGGTTTTCCAAGGATGGTTCAACTAGCGGGAGTGGTGCTCTATCATCTGAGGATAGTGGAGATGACTTACTGGTTGTGTCAAATGGGACCATAGAGGTTGATAGCCACTGGACACTGGATTCAGCATGTTTCCACCACTACACTACACATCGAGAGTGGTTTGCTACATAAGAGAAATTCGATGGAGGAAGTCTGAGTCTTGGAGATGATCATCCATGTCAAATTGCTGGTATTGATACCATTAAGGTGAGGATGTATGATGGGATCATACGGACACTCACAAATGTCAAGCATGTGCTAGAGTTAAAGAAGAACCTGATCTCTCTGGGATATTTGGAGAAGTAAGGGTATGCTTTTGGTAGCCAACCGAGCAGTGGGTGTTTGAAGATATCAAAGGGGGCTTTAGTGGTGATGAAAGAGAGAAGACTGAACAGCAATCTGTATAGGATGGAGGGCTCAGTGATTACAGATAGTGCAGAGGTGTCTGCAGCAGCATAGGAGGAGCAGCTTGCCTACCAACTGTGGCACTATCGTATGGGTCACATGATTGACAGGGGGCTCACTGCGTTGAGTAGGAGGGGTCTGATTCGAACACTCAAAAAGGAGGGAAATGACCTATGTGAGCTTTGCATCTACGGCAAACAGCATAGGATAAAGTTTGCCAGTAGTACCTAGCGGAGTGAAGGTATTCTGGAGCTAGTTCACTCGGATGTATGGGGACCAGCGCCTGTTTCAGCTCAAGGTGGAGCTAGGTATTTTGTTACCTTCATAGATGACTTCTCCAGGAGAGTATGGGTGTATCTGATTAGAGAAAAGTCAGAGGTATTTGCCCGATTTAAAGCCTAGAGAGTTGAGGTTGAGAAGGAAGTAGGTAGCCAGTGAAGTGCCTGAGGTCTGATAATGGAGGAAAATACACAAGCCTGAAGTTTAGGAGGTACTGTGAGAAGAATGGCATCAAATACTATTATACAGTAATGATAATCCTTCAACAGAATAGTGTTATGGAGATGATGAACCGAACACTGATGGAGAAGGTCAGAAGCTTGAGGCTGCAAGCATCACTACCCAAGTCTTTTGGGGTGATGCTCTAACTTTTATATATTTTTGATTAACAGGTCTCCCCATAGAAGACTCAATGAAGGCATTCCAGAGGAGGTCTGGAGTGGGAAGAAGGTGGAGCTTGACCACCTGAAGGTGTTCGGCTGCCTAGCTTATGCATTAGTGGAGGGAGCCGAAAGGAGCAAGTTGAACCCGAAGTCACAGAAGATGGTCTTCAATGGGTATCCAAAAGGTATGAAGGGTCACCTACTAGTGGATCATCATTCTCAGAGGTCTATGATCAATAGGAATGTAATTTTGATGAGAAGAGCATCTTGAAGAAGCTGGGAGATGCTAATGAAGCTGAAAAGTCAGCACATGATAGTATTGACAGCACTTGCATACAGGTGATTTACCATCAACTTCTACCTCTAATCGTGTTCATTTTGAGGTGGAAATGAGCAGGCATGCTCCCACACCTATGGAGGACCAGCGAGGAGGGTAATCTATCCAGGAGGAGGTGCAGAGGCAACCACATGCAGTAGACTTATAGGACAGCGCAAGGGGAGTGGCACTGCACAAGCTGAAGCGCACTGTTCGCAAATCGGAGTGGTATGGCATTGATGAGACCATTTTTTATACTCTCATCACTGCCAATAGAGATTCAGAGATCTTTGAGGAGGCCATGGAGAGTCCAGATCGGGAGTCATGGATACAGGCCATGATGGAGGAGATGGAGTCCCTTAGTAAGAATCAGACATGGCAGCTAGTGGATCTACCAGAAGGTGCTCGACCTATTGGCTCCAAATAGATTTTCACCAAAAAAGAGACACCTTCAGAGCAAGATGGATTGAGGTACAAAGCTAAACTTGTAGCCAAAGGGTACTCACAGAGGGAAGGAGTTGATTATTCAGAGATTTTCTCTCCAGTCGTCAGGCATATATCCATCAGGGTGCTGTTGAGTATAGTTGCAGCTCAGGATCTAGAACTGGAGCAGATGAAAATCAAAACGGCATTTCTCCTTGGACATTTGGAGGAGAGCATCTACATGGAGCAGCCACAGGAGTTTAGAAAGCCTGGGTTAGAGGGGGAGGTCTATTTGCTGAAGAAGTCATTGTACGGGCTGAAGCAGTCACCAAGGCAGTGGTACAAGCGATTCAACACCTATGTGAGGAGCATAGGACTTTCCAGATGTGATTATGACCCATGTGTGTATGTTAAATCTCGAGAGGAGGGATCTTGATTGTACTTACTATTGTATGTAGATGATATGCTGATAGCATGCAAGAGTAAGAAAGTTGCGCAGGAATTGAAAGCAGCCTTATCTCAGAAGTTTGAGATGAAGGACTTGGGGCCTGCGAGGAAGATCCTAGGCATGAAATTTTAGAAATCCAGCTAAAGGATTGCTGCATTTATCTCAAAGAGGCTACATACAAAAGGTCTTAGAAAGGTATGGGATGAAGGAAGCCAAACCGGCAGTGCTGCCACTTGCTAGGCACATCAGCCTTTCGAAGACCTCGTCACCACAGAATGAGGTAGAAGCTCAGGAGATGGAGAGAGTGCCATATGCCTCTAGTGTGGGGAGCATTATATACTCCATAGTATGTTGTGGGCCGGATTTAGCCTATGCAGTAAGTCAGATGAGCAGGTTTATGGCACAGCCTGGTAGGGAGCACTGATGAGCACTGAAGGGTATCTTTAGATACTTGGTGAGTTTGGTGGGAGTTGGCATCTGCTATGGATAGTTAGGAGGTGCTGAGGGACACTCCAACATATCCAAGGATGCTCAAGGGAAAATACAAGGATTTGTGGATGCAGATTTTGGTGGAGATGTGGACACCCGACGTTCAACAACAGGTTTTATGTTCAACCTGTATGGAGGTCCCATTTCATGGAGATCTTGCTTGCAACCCATAACGGCCTTATCCACCATTGAAGCTGAGTACATTGGTATCACAGAGGCAGTGAAGGGGGCCCTATGGCTGAAGGGCTTGGTGCTGGAGATGAGCATCCCACAGGAGGCCATCAGAGTGTACTGCGTCAGTCAGAGTGCACTGTTGCTTGCACAGAACTCTGTTTATCATGCGAAGATGAAACACAATGACATTAGGTACCATCAGATCAGAGAGCTCATCGAGGATGGTGAGGTGAAGCTGGTGAAGGTTCATACTAAGGAGAATCCAGCTGATGCACATACGAAGGTACTTTCGCGAGACAGCTTTCGCTATTGTGTGGGACTGATGGGCTTGATAGACAGGATGGAGTTTGCTGAGGCCTTGGGACATCAAGATGGAGATTGTAGGATCTGGTGTAGTACTCTCAAGGCTCAAAGGATCAGGAAAAGGCCAAGATCCAAAGCCCATGAGGCATTCATGGGAGTTCTAGGGCTAGTTTGGGCCCTAGGGTGAAAGGCTATCAGCCTTCACAGTTTTGAGATCCAAGAGAATTGGACTTAAAGGGCTAACTTGTATTGGGCTAGGCTTGAGTCCAAGAGAGGTGAGATTGGGTCAAGTCATGGGTGTACATGGGCTTGGGTGAATACAATCTCACATTAGGTTAGCCATGAGAGTTTTTGGGTTGGATCACATTGACCCTGTATATATATATATATTATATTATGATTCTGGTTGAATCAAGCTGAATACAAAGCCATTTTCTCCTAAATTTCTCTCTCTTCCTCTCTCTCTCTACTCCTTGTCTTCTCCACGCCACCAGCAGCCATCCTAGGGTTTTTTAGGATTTTCTTGGCCGCCACCTTCAAAATAGGAAGGTTTGAAGGTGCTAGCCTTCCTTCCTTGGGTTGCCGCCCCATCTTCAAGGGGCTCCACGAGTTTGCTGCCATCTAAAGATGATTTCTCATCTTTGATCCTCTAGTTTGAAGGTTTTCAAGGTGGAGTTTCAGATCTGGAAGCAAGAGGAAATGATCTAAGGATCTTCCAATGGTAAATCCCCTAAATCTACATGATTGCAGAATTTTCTTGTAGATTATTTTGTTCTAGATGATAGATCAAAGATCAAAGCTTTTCTCAGACCCTTGTTGCTGGTTCCATGATCATCACGCATCAAGAGAAGAACCCAACATCCATATATAATAGATCTTAATATTTTTTTTCAGTAATGGCTCATAATTTATTGCTCCGCTCACTGTTGGATAGTGACAAGCTTATAGGATCAAATTTTGATAATTGGTATCGAAAGTTGAGAATAGTTCTCGAGCACGAGAGGATCCTATATGTGATTACAAATCCAACACCTGAAGTACCAGCTCTTAATACAGATGTGATGGTTAGAGATACTTATCAGAAGTGCCTCAATGACTGTACGACAATATGTTACATAATAAGGGCTACTATAAGTGATGAATTTAGTTATAAATTCATTAATGCTCAGTCGAAAAAATGCTTCAAAGGTTGAACAAGTCCTTTGGCACACTTTAGGATTTGTCCTCAATAGGGCATCATTCCTCTGAGATAGAAAAATAAGTATGGTGTAGTGGTATCATGTTAGGGCTTCTAAGTCTAATCGAACTAACCAATCTAATATAGACAAGAGTTAGGAAGAATACTTCTTTTGTAAGAAGCTAGTGATTGGAAGAGAAATTATCCTCTATATCTAGTTTTTCTTAATCTGAATAGGCTTAAAAGAAAATCAGCAAAAGATTGCTGGACAAGATACTTATATGATAATACTTTGTAATTTCTCTGAATGTGATACTATTACCTAGGTATTGGATACCAAAGTCTGATTCATATCTGCAAATCATTGTAAGAATTTTAGATTAGTAGAAAATTGAGAAGAATGAATAATTTCTAAATATTGGAGATGGAAGAGCTATTCCAGTTCTAGCTATAGAAAAGTTCAACTTGTTTTAGATGATTATCATTATTGTCCATCTTTCTTTATGAATATTATTTTTATAAGCCTTTTGACCAAGGATGGTTATAATTTTTCAATAAAGAAAATTTTTATGACATCATTATGAATGGTGTCACGATTATGTATGGACAATTAAAACATGGTATCATAGCCTATTAGTGTAATGTACATATTAAACAAACATCCTAGAATAGATAATGTCACAGATGCCTACTTTTAGTATTGTAGGCTCGGTCACATAAATGAGAATAGGATAAACAGGTTAACTAAAGAGAAAATCGTCAAGATCAATGATTGTGAATCATTACTGCTCTTGAAAGATGACCAAGTCACCCTTTACTGAAAAGGGTGAACGAGCTAATCATATTCTGAGTCTAGTACGTACTGATGTATATGGACCTATGACCATAGGCATCAGAGGAGGGTATGACTACTTCATTACATTTACTAATGACCTACCTAGATATGGGTATGTCTACCTTATAAATCATAAATCTGAATCATTTGAAATATTCAAATGATTTCATAATAAAGTAAAAAAATAAACTGAAAAGAGTATTAGAACTCTTCAGTCTGACTGAGAAGGTGAATACCTTTCCAATAAATTTTGACATATCTACAAGAGAATGAGATTCTCTCTCAATGAACACTTTCTAGGAGGAGGAATCGAACAGTATTAAACATGATTCGATCCATGATGGGGTTTGCAAGTCTGTTGATCTCTTTTTGAGGTTATACCCTTGAGACTTCTTACTAAGTTCTGAATAATGTTCCGAGCAAATCAATCACAAAAACTCCATATGAGATATGAATTGGGTGTAGACCGATACTAAAAGAAATATGCAGTAGTGATATGCATGCAATTTTAAAATTTTTGTGCAGTGAAAGGAAGATTAAATAATTTAATCTTAATCACATGCATAAGACTAATCTAGACTACCATCCCATGATCTATAATATGAAAAATATGTACTTTAAATCTGAAAACAAAATACACATCAATCTCATTGATGCTGAAATCTTAGATCTAACTATTAGATCTATCAATATGATCAAGACAGGTTAGAAATAATTACCAAACCAATTAGATCTTGATCTTTTCTGGTCCAACACTTGGAGAGAATATTTCTCAGATCACTCACAGCCACACAAAGTCATCTGACCTCTACAGAAAATCCACACGAAGACTAACGCAGATCAGGGCTTGGAGGTGCTAGCCTGCAAGCAACTTCGATGGTTGATCTCTTTCTTTTCTTCAAGCACCTTGGACATTCCAAAAGATGAAGGGATATGGAGGAGGAATAGAGGAGGAGGAGAAGAGATCTGAAAAAATAAAACCAACAAGAGAATTGATGCTTCATGGCAAGAAGAGGGGACCACTTTTTATAGGCAAGGTCTAGGATTTTTAATCTAAGAAAGAGAGCGCCCAAGGGTCCATGCCAAAGAACTTTTGGCATCCCAAAAAATTCTAGAAAAAGCTCCTTGGTGTGGAGAAAGATTTTGATGTCTCACATGCCCAAGAACTCTCAAGAAAAATAAAATAAAATCAATATGGCACCAACAATCTTTCTTGTATGAAAAATCTCTTTCTTTATTTTCATCTTATCTCTAATTCGGATTGCATTCAAATTAGGCAAGAGATAGGATTATAAGTCATCAATCATTGCCACCACCCTTATTCGATCAACTACTTTGACACCAAAAAGGTCAAGCCAAATCTAATTTGGCATGGAGATAAGGGCATGGGTCCATGTGTGGCGCAAGGAGATAAGGATAGAGTCCTAGTCGACTTGGACTCTTCATTTCTAATTTAATTCTAATCCAAATCAAATTTGAATTGAATTCACTGATAGAAATAAACTTAATCCAATTAAAAATCTAAATATCTCAATAAATTTCTAACCCAATTAAAAATTGGTTGATTTCAAATTCTAATCAAATCAGGATCAAATTTTTCTTGTAATCAAGATGGATCATATCAAACCCAATCTGAGTCGAACTGAATCTAATTCAATTAGACTTGATCTAAAGCTCCTTATATAATCAAATTGACTCAATTAGTAATCTAATTAGTAATTAATTCTCTATTAATAGTAGAATTCCAGTCCCAATGGGACTCCCCACCAGAGCATAATCCAATTAGACTCTTCAGCCATCAGATCTGATCAAATCTTTTAATACGTGGGACCCCATAGATTTGAACCTAAGCCGGTAGCATAGGAATAACTTTCTATACCAATCGATGTAACCATCTAGCAATAGTAACCCGACGATCGGATAAGTCAAAGTATTGCAAAGCAACATTCTAGAACGTACTGGCATATGATTACCGTATAATTCATTCCTTTGATCCTAATGCTCAAGGTGACCTAGGGTTTAACTGTCAACCCTAATTAAGTCGACCACATTGTATTTCAATCTTTCAAATCCATCTCATGGATTATCCTGATCAAGATTTTACTAAATTGAAATACACTGATGCATATCTCCTACTAATTTAAGGGTCAATTTCATCTTGACTCACACACCAACTTGATAAGTACTTGACTGTAGCCAATATCCTTCCGTCACTGAGTTAGAAACTCAGATGGTCTGGTATTAAAGTATAATGAGTTGCTTACAAGTCATCATGGTGGTCTCAGATTTGAGAGATACTTATACCCATATCCTTCACGAGCTACTCTTGACAGCAGAGTACTCAGCACATGATCACGTTCGATGCGAATGTACTCTTATATTCCATTGTATGCTATAACAGTATCTCCACACTCCTTAGGTAAGAGGACAATGAACTCATATGACACACAATGACCTATATTCGATATTGCTATCATCCTATTAATAGCATATCATTTGGTCACGAACACTTTTAAGGACTTAACGACAAATCTTTCTTTGTTAATTAATTATAGTCCTAAGGACTTCATTACAATACAAGAGTTCAAAGATGGATAATTTATAATAAAAATATCAAATAATTTTTATTAATAAAAATTTATATATAATTTACAAAAATGAGCACAATCGTCAACAGACTGACGATTGGCTTTGGGATATATTTTCTAACAAAACTCCTACTTGGACTAAAGCCAATCGATATAGTATCGTATATCCATCTTTGATTTGTGATCATCAAACTCCTTAACCTTGAGAGCTTTACTAAATCATTTGGCTAGATTTTCTTCCCATCGATCTTTTGAAGGTCGACATCATCTCGATTCACGATCTCCCAGATAAGGTGATAGCAGTGCAGGATATGCTTGGTGCACTGATGGGACCTCGACTTCTTATCTTGAGTAATGGCTCCAGTATTGTCGTAGTATAACAAGACAGGGCTATCAATGGAGGGTGCTGAGGGAATTTCAGTGCAGGGGTAAAAGATAATTTTAAAATTTTTTCAAAAATTATAATTTTACAGTAGAAATTATTAATTAATCTAATTAATTAACATGTATTAACCTACATAAAGATCTAAATATGATATATGTAGCATGCATTTAAATTAAATTTAAAATTCTACAGTAAATATTTTACTGTTATGTGTTCAGAACACATTACCTTCGTGCGGATAGTCGATCATCGCAGTCTGATCCCCATCAGAAAGGTCTGATCATCGTAATGCAGCCACACAATACATCTAGCTTCTATGGATCGTCCACACGAAGCTCCCGATCTGATCGACTCCTCCCGAATGCTAGTTCATCGCAGAATCCTTTCGACGATCGATGCTGATCGAACTCCTTCGATCGGTGTCTGTCGACTCTTCAGATGCTTTGGATTATCAGCAGAAGTACTTGAGAGGTTGATAAAGCTCTTCCTAAAGTCTGGTGGGCTCACAACACTCGTAGCTCACCTTCTCACTAGCCAAACCCTAGGCAGAAACCCTAGGGTACTCACAGAAAACCCTGCACCCACTTCTTTTTTTTTCTTTTCTTTTCTCTTGGAATTTTTTGAACTTTCAACTCATGCACAAGGCCTTCTTACACAACCTTTTCTCTCTAAGAAAAGTTGTACGCACGCTCCACCTTCTCTTCCCTTTTAAAACAGTGCAAGACCGAGTCTTCACCGCATGAGAGGATAAAGTTAGGTGGTTGCTCACTTGAATTCAAATCGAATTTGAATTCAAATGCCAACCAACCTATCTTTATCCACTCAAGGCGAGAGAAGAGAGGGACGTGGGCTTCTTTGTGCGTGGAGAGTCTACACGAGAAACCTTTTCTCGTGTAGAGCAAGTGGCGCACAAAAGAATGAGGTGGCACATGGGGTTAGTTTCCCATTCAAATTCAAACATCATTTGAATTTGAATGGCCAACCAATCATGAGACCAAGTCAAATGGTGCACAAGGGAGGGGCATAGGAACGCTTCTGCGTGGGAGAAAATTT
>KE507050.1:2203-14129 GCA_000441515.1 Elaeis oleifera
AACCCTAGTAAGCTCTCATAATCCACTAATAATACCTAGCAGTATGTAGTGGCAACCCAGTAGAATTGAAATGAACCTCTATGAGTACTTAACGTGTGATTTAGTCCTTATATCATGAGTCTCTACTAGATGGCAGGTCATGGATAAATTGCCAAACTTCATCATCAGTCATATGATAGATTTGATTAGCTCAACTCCAGTTGTGACTTCTATGGAGACTCTTTTCTATCAATCATACTACTATGGCCACAGATTCTTGGACTTAGCTTCTTAAATCTCATAGGACTACTCTTTCTACCAAGATTGATAGATCCCATCTTGATGCACACCTTACTCCTATAGTGGACCAAGTATCATCAATATCCACTACAAGGGCTCATTGAGACCCATATTTATATGTCAATCAAACTTCAGTAGCCTCACTGCAAGCTGCAGTATCATCTCAGATCAAAAGATCAGTCACACAACTACAGCATCGAGATGATCACTGACGATCGAGTAAAAATCCAAATAATCTCTCATATGGTCATGCTCAGTATTAGTTGTTCTCTAACAATCATTCACACTCATCGCCCAGTGTCCCTACACTGTAGATTAGAGATTCATCTATCTCGAAGAAAGTGATCTATGCGCCAGTCTATACAAATCGAACACCATCCTCATAATGATCCTATGATCGGAAGTATTTAGAAATTAAATACATGTCTCTAATTCTCAACACTTTGAGAATATGTATCAAAACTAATTTCATGGACGATTCAAGGACATATCACACTTGAATAAAAATAATTTATCTTTTATTGATCAAATCAATATATTAAGTATAAAATTATGTCCTAGAATTATTATAATGTATCAGCCATATTGGCTTCGAGGACATACATCTAACAATCTTCCACTTGGATTAAAGCCAATTGGCCACAAATCTAAGTCCTATCTTCTCAAGGTGGACTTTCATTTTTGGTTGGCTCAACTGCTTAGTCATCAGGTCTGCCACTTTATATGCGAAGTCTACTCTTCACACCTTGATATATTTTTTTCAAGGTAGTCACGTATTATGTGATACTGTCGCTCGATGTGCTTCGATTTCTAATGAGACATCGACTCCTTAGCGAGTGCTATGGCTCCATTATTGTCGCAGTAGAGTAGTATGACATTCGATGTCATAATCCCAAGTTCTGCGACGAACTTCTTAAACTAGAAGCCTTTCTTTACAGCATCTGAAGCAACAACATACTCAGCCTCCATGGTTGAATCTACTATGATGGATTGCTTGAAACTCTTCTAGTTGACCGCACCATCATTGTAAATGAACACATATCCTGACATAGACTTTCTATCATCAGGATCAGACATAAAGTCTGAGTCAGTGTATCCCTCGACTCACAACTCAAAATCCCCTCCAAAGATCAAAATAAATTCTTAGTCCTTCTTAAGTACTTATGGATATTCTTCACAACTATCCAATGCTCTTTAGCTGGATTCGACTGATACCTACTCATAACACTCACAGCAAGGACAATATCAAATCAAGTACATAGCATGACATACATGAGGCTTCCTATGGCTGAGGCATAAAGAATCCTACTCATGCACTGCACCTTCTCAGATGTGGTCGGACACATCATCTTGGAGAGACTAATACCATGCCTAAGAGATAAAAACCTTCTTTTGGAGTTTTCATGCTGAACCTCTTCAGCACTTTCTCTATGTACAGCTTTTGTGACAGGCCTAGCATCCATTTAGGTCTATCCCTGTAGACCTTTATTCCAAGAATATAGGATGCTTCCTCTAGATCTTTCATGGAGAATTTTTTGGACAACCATCTTTTGACTGTGGTCAGCACAGGAATATCATTCCCAATGAGGAGAATATCATCCACATACAATACGAGGAATGTTATTGCACTCTCATTGATTCTTTTATATATATACATGGTTCTTTTCATTTTTGATGAAATCAAATGATTTGATTGCCTCATCAAAATGATGATTCCAACTTCGAGAAGCTTACTTTAATCTGTATATGGACTTTTACAGCTTGCAGACTCTGTGATCACCATCACCAGACGTGAAACCCATAGGTTGCTCCATTTAGATATTTCTCCAAGATATCCATTCAAGAAGTAATTTTTATATCCATCTATCAGATTTCATAATCATAATAAGCTGCGACAGCAAACAGAGTATGGATGGATTTCAGCATGGCTACGGACGAAAAGATTTTCTGATAGTCAATGCCCTCGCACTGACTATAACCTTTAGCCACAAGCCTAGCTTTATAGGTCTCTACCTTACCATCGACATCTATCTTTCTTTTGTAGATCCATTTACACTCAATGGGTACATTACCCTCCGGTGGATCCACTAAGGTCCAGACTTGGTTCGAGTGCATCGAGTTAATTTCTGACTTCATAGCATCTAACCATTTCTCAAAATTGATGTCAGACATCGCCTCATCAAAGGTATTAGGATCATCATTATGAACCTTATCTCCCATAAGAAATATTTTCATTACTTCTTCCATAAGCATACCTATGTATCTTTCAAGAGGTCAAGAGACCCTGCTAGATCTATGAGATGGTTAGGAACATCTACTACTGGCTCATGGACAATGGGTTCTTGAGGATCTGTAGCTCTTGGCTCTTCAGAGATCTTCTCTTCGAGCTCAACAAATCTCCCACTATCACCATCCTGGATAAATTATTTTCTAGGAATATGGTGTTTCGACTCACAATCACATTGTGGTCTTGTGGAAAGTAGTAGTATCCTATGAATTCTTTTGGATACCCTATAAAGCGAGCTATAATAGATCTATCCTCTAACTTATCCGTCATCTGTCTCTTGACATAGGCTGGACATCCCCAAGTCTTAAGATAACCTAGACTTAGCTTCTTATCGAACCATATCTCATACGGTGTGGTAGGAATGAACTTTGATGGAACCCTATTCAATAGGTAAATTACGGTTAACAAGGCATGTCCCCAAAGATATAAGGATAGATCAATGAAGCTCATCATGGACCTGACCATATCCAATAGGGTCATGTTCCTCCTTTCAGATACCCTATTGAGTTGAGGTGTTCCAGAAGGCATTCATTGAGAGATTATGCCATTGTCTTTAAGATATCTCAAAAATTTCCAACTAAGGTATTCACCACCTTGATCAGATCGAAGAACTTTAATGAATTTGCCTGTTTGCTTTTCTACCTCATGTCATAATTCCTTGAACCTTTCAAAGGCCTTGACTTGTATTTCATCAGATATACATATCGTATCTAGATAGATCATCGATAAAAGTAATAAAGTAGGTATAACCATCCCTGACCTGCACATCAAATGACCCACACACCTTGGTGTGTACCAGGACAAGTAACTCAGTTGCCCTCTTCCCATGTCCTACAAAGGATAACTTGGCTATTTTCCTCGAAGGTAAGATTCGTAAGCTAGATACAACTCTGGATTAAGAGAGCCAAGGATCCCATCCTTCTCCAGTCTGTTTATCCTGTCCTCTCCAATATGGCCTAGTCTATGGTGCCACAGGTACTTCTGGTTAATTTCATCTTTGGATCTCTTTTGACCTATGGCACTCACTATTTTTTCATTTAAGTTCACATTCGTATCAACATGCAAGTGATAAAGATTATCAATTAAAAGACCTCATGCAACCAATTTATTTCATAAATAAATGAAACAAAAGTTTTTATTGAAACTAATTTCAAAACCTTCTTGTGCTAGCACAGATATGAAAATCAAATTCTAACTAACTATAGGAACATAATAACAGTCCTTTAAATCTAATCTAACATCAGATGGTAATCGAAGAGGGTAAGTACCAACAGCCTCCGCAGCAACCTTTGCTCTATTATCGACCCGAAGGATCATATCACCTTCCCTCAACCTCTTACTTTCTATCAGACCCTGCATTAAGGTACATATATAAGCACTCGAGCCAAAGTCTAATACCCAACTAGAAGTAGAAGAAACCATAAGGTTAGATTCAATTACGAGCATACCTTCGGAAGATTTATCATCCTTTTGATCTTTAGGCTCTTCAGGTATTTAGAATAGTTCCTCCTCCAATGGCCTTCAGCATGACAGTGGAACATTTTTCTTACTTCGGCCTTATTAGGAACTTCCTTCTTTGGCCTATTCTCTTTTTTTGCTTCTTTGTGGTTTTTGCCTTCTTCTTCCCAGTAGACTTTCTCTTGGAAGAAGTCCACTCCACAGCGAGAACAGTTTTCTTGAACTCTTCAAGGTTTCCTCCGTAGTGACCAACATATTGACTAGTTCGGGTATAGTGCAATCGAGCTTGTTTATATAAAATTTATAATAAATTGACTATATGAACTTGTAAGAGATTGAAGGATCAGATCCATCCATAATTCTTTTTGTATTTCTAACCCGAGCTTTTCAAGCTCCTCAATGTCTTTGATCACTGTCATACAGTGCTTATGGACCGACTGCTCTACGCACATCTTCAGATTGAAGAGTCTTTTGGACACCTCGAAGCGTGTTGTGTGGCTCTGCTCACCATACAACTCTTACAGGTGAGTGATCATAACTCTGATAGTGGGCATATGCTCATGCTAGCTTTGCAACTCGTTTGACATAGATGCTATCATATAACACTTAACCCGACTGTCTTCATCCATCCGCTTCTCAAAAGCAATCCATTGCTCAGCAGTAGGATGGTTTGGTAGCACTATGGGTTTCTGATCAAGTACATGACCTAGTTTTCTGAGATCAGAATAATCTTAAGGTTTCTAAGCCGATCTTTGTAATTGGTACCGATCAAATGATTGGTTCAAGGAAGCGGGCTAGAGGGTTTGAGGCTGACATTATTTAACTGCGAGAGTAGAGATTCAAGTTAGACTTTTATACTTAATGGTTATATTTGCTTCTAAGAACTTTAAGATGCAAATAATGACTCCCACTAATTTATCGGATCCCTCCACTCCTCGGAAAGGAAACAGAAATCCTAGCATGACAAAGGATTCTTAGTGGGTGCTGTGGTTCTATCGATGACATGCACCTCATCTAATAGTTATTGATAACATGCACACCGATGCGTAGGTAACTCTTTGCCCCATGCTTCACTAAGCATGTTACAGCGACTTGATCTCTAAGTCATGTAGGCTCACCTAATAGTTATTACCCACACTTCTTAGTTAAATCTGACCCATCGTTCATAAACAGGTGCAAAGCTATCATTAGGTCCCTCACCTAATAGTTATTGGGCCTAACCCAATCCTTACCCTGAAGTAACTCTTTGCTAATAGACTAGTGTCATATTTCCGATGCAACTGAACCACTATGACCAGTCGAGAACAATCAACGTTGGTAGCATGCCCGCACATCTACAATGGTGGAAGACCTATGGACTAAATATTTATGGAGAGGTTTAGGTTTAGATCTCATCTAATCAGTCATCATATGATCGATCTAATTGGCATGGGTTAAACCAAACCACTACGCAACCCAATTTAAGATCCAATCTTTCAAATTGGGTAGATAAGTCGAGATCGATGGGGGTCCCTCATTATTTCTTTAGACATCAATAAATTGATCAGATAAGTGAACAAAATCAATTAAATAATCATATCTCATTAACTTGCTTTAGATACCAATAGGTCAATTGGTCCAAACGGGTTAACTCTAGTGAATCAGGCTCAAACTATCGAGCTAAATTAGGTCCTTAGGTTAATCGATTCTACATATAGGACTCAAATAATTTGATCAACAATAATTGTATGATCATTTAATTTAATTGATCTGACCCTAATCAACACTTGACTCGATTCGATCAATTACTTAATCGAATTAGACCCATATGACTCAAATCAAAAATCTTAGATGTAATCCTATTATATGACCTAATTTTAATTTTTCATGATCAAAACCCTCATGCACAAATATAAATTTTAGATTCTAAAATTAAATTTCAGATTTAAATTCTTTGTATGAAAGTAAGTTTTAAATCATGAATATAGTTTTCAGATTTAACATACAAATATATATCACATATATGTATGTGAAATTTAGATCTAAATAAAATTCAGATCTACTATATGATATCATATATCTCATATACTAATCATGGATCATATCAAAAGTAAATTTATAATCTAAATATATAATCATGTATCATATATATGAATCAAAATTCAGATCATATAAAATTTAGGTTTTATACATACATCTATGTATCATATAAACATGAATTAGAACTCTTTCTAGATTAAAATTCAGATCTATGCATGCTTTCACATATCAAATATATGTTCTAAAATCAAATTCAAAATTATATTTTAGATTCTAAGATCCATCTATACATCTCATGTATCAAGAAAAAATCAGATTTTAAAATCTTTTTCAAAATATGTATAACAATTTCAGCAATATAAAATCCATGGATTTGATACCACTATTGGAATTTGAAGTTTAGGGCATACATGTGTGTTTCAAAATTTTATTTTTAAATTTATAGTAGAATATAAGATTAAAATATTTAATCTGAATCATGCATGCATAAAAATATAAAACTACAAGGATCTAGTTCATGTGTTGAAATTCAAATTGTGATCAATTCACATACCTGTTTCATAATCCTTTTCTTCGAATCTGGATCTGAAAGAGAAAAAAAATTTTCTAGCCACACAAGTATCTAGCCTCTATTGGTATCCACTCGGAATCAGCTTGGAATAGTCCTCTAGAATTTGAATTTTCTTCTCTAAAAAAATTCAACTTGCTGAATCTGAATGAAGTCTGGATCGCGATCAATGCTTGATCTCTTTTCTTGATCTTCTTCTTTTCCTCTTCTCTAGCCTTTCTCTCTTGCTATATGCTGCTGCTACAACCTTGAAAGCAGCAAGGAAGAGGATGCCCAACACCTTGGATGTGGGAGACTTGGGACATCCTAAAGGTTGGGGCATGTGGGATACCCAAGGGGAGAAGAGAAAGGGAGAGGAAGAGAGGGCATGGGGAGACCTTCTAGGCATGAAGGGCTACTGGTTTTGATGCTCTAGAGATCTTAAGAGAGATTTCTTTAAATAGGCATGAGGATTAAATCCTATTCAATCTCATAATATAAGTCCTACTTGCATTGGGTTCCTAATAACTTAAGTTATCCAACTTACTTTAAGAGACCCTTTAGGCGCCAACAATTAGAGCCCTTTTACCCATTATTTTACACCCCAAAATACACCCAAGAGACACCCCATATAAGATCCAAAAATCCTCTAATCATAGGACACACCCAACTTGATCAAATCAAGGTGGCACCCCATAATAACTATCAAAAAAAATTAATTAGAAACTTGCACCCTAATTTAAGTGATCCATAACCTTAGACACCAAACAATTAGAGTCTCATGAATCTAATTCATATAGATTATTAGTAGGTAATTAAGTTTGAATTATCTTATCAAATAAAAAATTCTAATGAAAAGAAGAATTGGGTCCAACCTTGTGCTAGCAAGGTTACCATAAACCAAATCGAATTTTCTAAATTCAATTGACACTTCATAAGCTCAATTACTAATTTCAGACCTAATCCTTTTATTGTGTGACCCTATAGATTCAATTCTATCTGATAGTGAGATATACAATGATCTCTATCAAAGTATCATTGAAACTCTTTCAATAGATTGAAACAATTTCACTCTAACTCATCAAAGATTATCGATCCAGAATAACCCTAGTGAGCTCTCACAATCTACCAGTGACACCTAGCAGTATGTAGTGGCAATCCAGTAGAACTAAAATGAATTTTTAGATATAGTTAACATGTGATTCAGTCCCTCTATCGTGAGTTCTGACTAGATAGTAGGTCATGAATAAATCATCAAACCTCATCATCAGTCATATGATAGATTCAATTAGCTCAAGTCCAGTTGTGACTTCTATGGAGATTTTTTTCCATCATTCGTACTACTGTGACCATAAATTTTTGGACTTAGCTACTCAAATCTCATAGGACTACTTCTTCTATCAAGATTGATAGATCCCATCTTGATGCACATCCTACTCCTACAGTGGACCAACTGTCACTAATATCCATTATAAGGGCTCATTGAGATTCATGTTTATGTGTCAATCAAACTCTAGCAGCCTTACTGTGAGTAGCAGTGCCCTCTCAGGTCAAAGAATCAGTCACACAACTACAGTATCGAGACGATCACTAACGATCAAGTAGAAATCCAAGTGATCGCTCATATGATCACGCTCAGTACTAGTTGTTCTCTAACAACCACCCACACTCATCGTCCAGTGTCCCTACATTGTAGATCAGAGACTCATCTATCTCGAAGAAAGTGATCTGTGCATCAGTCTATATAGATCGATCACCATCCTCATGATGATCCTATGATCGGATGCATTTAGGAATGAAATACATGTCTCTAATTCTCAACACTTTGAGAATATGTATCGAAACTAATTTCATGGATGATTCAAGGACACATCACACTTGAATGAAAATAAATTTATCCTTTTATTGATCAAATTAATATATTAAGTATAAAATTATGTCCTAAGATTATTACAATGTATCAGCCATATTGACTTTTAGGATATACATCTAACAGGATCTATCTGAAATCAAGGATTATGCATAAGGCATAAAACCACATCAAGCTTGGTACAGTGAATATATGGGTAAGTAAAACTTTTATACCCAACTCATGTTGAACCCCTTCAACATAAAATCCATGTACCTAGATTGGGACAAGCCTAGCATTCACTTACATCTATCACTATAGATGCCAAGTATATTGGATGCTACACCCAAGTTTTTTTCATAAAAACTTTTGTGATAAGCATATCATTGACCGAGTGCAATATCAGGACTATCTTCTAATATGCTGTATGTCATCACATACATAACTAAGAATTAGTGGATCTTCCACTTATCTTCTTGCATATACTTGGTTCATCCATATTTTGATAAAGTCAAATATTTTGACTATCTCATCAAAAATAGAAGTACCGACTCCTCAATGGCTACTTTAATCCATAAATGGATTTGCCTTCCTACTAGAGACAAAGTCTCTAGATGTTGTGTGGCTATAGCAAGCAAAAAATCCATATTGACATTCTTGTTGGCAATTTGTTGAGTCGTATCCATAGGTGCTTCAACCATAGTCCATACTTGGTTGATGTATCGGGAGTTCATTTCGAATGTCATAATTTCAAGCCATCTGTCAAAGTCTTTACTCATGACTATCTCCGAATAGGTCAAGAAAATATCATTCTCAATAATGTATGGTGTATCGTCATTCTCAATGACAAATCCATATTTTGAGTGATACATTACACACTCAGATTGACCTTCGGTAAGGAGGTGTGTGCTATGGTTGTGCCTCATCAATGGGCATATCTGGTCGAGGATAAACTTGTGGACACTCCATAGGTTATGATGGGATAATTCATAGGTCTTGAACTTCTCAAGTTTAATTATCCTCCCACTATCTCCTTCTTAGAAATTTTTTTTTTAAAAATGACATATTTACTAACAAAATACTTTTTATCTTGTAGGATAGTAGAAATAGTATCACATACTACTCTTTAGGATAACCTATTAACTTATACAAATCTGATCTAGTAAAAAACTTACGTACATCAACTTTTTTCACATAAGCTGGGCAACCTACCTCTTTCTTATGCCATATCTCATATAGAGTGCTAGTAACAGATTTTGACGGTATCTAATTCAAAACATATGTAAAAATTTCTAGGATATTTCTCCAGAATGAGATAACAAGATTTGTGAAGCATATTAAGGAACATACTATATCTCATATGTGGTGTCCATCTCTAGGTCGAGATATTATTAGTCTTTGAACATCCATATGTACAAGGCCTAATAATTCGCTCACATCTTTTTTCATGTCCAGTAAATAAAATTTTGATCATTTTACCCATGAGATAAGATTTACAAGTTCTATATGATTCAAAATCATACAGAACAAAGAACTCTTCTTTGTATTACTTGTTTATCTTTGACTCACAAAAATGGCCAAGTTGGCAATACTAGAGATATGTGACTATCATATACTCATTTCTTGTTCTTATCAACATGAAGAACAACATCATTGAGTGATAGAAATATGAGACTATTATCATAAATTCATAGCTATAAAATTTACTAGAAGAAGAGTAACCTTTACTCTTTACATTAATTTCAAAACTATGCTACAATAATAAAGAAATTGAAATAATATTTCTGATAAATTTAGCCATATAACAACAGTCTACTAGTTTCTAAACTTTGCTAGAAGATTATATAAATAAGTAGGTTCCTGCAGCCTTAGCATGAATGGACTATCCATCGTGCCAAAAAGTATGTAGTTACCTCACTTCAGCTTTATAGGTCCAGCAATGCTTTACATAAGTGAGACCTATATGAGGTATCTCATACCCAAAATTCTAAAGCTGAAGCATTCAATGATAAATTAGTTTGTATCATATACAAACCATTAGCAAATGCAACTTTTGCATCCTGCTACTACTTCACACTTGCACGACAACTCTTGTAATTTATTTTCAATGCTTAACATTGTTGTAATGAAAATTGATACCCTCGGTGAAGACATTCTTCGCCTTTCTTCTCCAGTGATATACTAAAGAAAGAATTCGAGAGAGTTAGCAGGATCCAATCCTAGATTAACTCACCATCCATGATATTGACTTAATCGCATAATTAAATTAATTAAGATACACTTGACAGTCATATTGTCACCCACCATATCGTATATGTGGTTTTTTTTTATAGTATCATCTTCGATCAAATCAAAATCAGGAGAATAGGAGACTACTTCCTAAGTAAAACCATTCTCAGGTTCCTCAACCAGTCCATGAAGTTCGATCAAATAAAAAGTATCAAATATACCATGCAGTGATAGTGAAGATGCAGATGAATATATAAGAATATAAAAGACTACTCATGATGACATACACAATTTAGATGAGGTCCTTTATCTAAATGTATCTCTCACTATTTTAGCAAATTTTATAGGCCTCAAGTATGAAAAATGAGAAAACCAATCATCTAGTTTCTTAGTGGGGTTGAGATCCCAATTCTTCACAAAAAGCCTTGTGGATAACCTAATAAGCTCCTATGAGTTCAAGGATAGGTAACTCCTTACTAATTGTATCTTATACAACTCTCAACATAATTTTTGTCTCTAAAATACTTATAACCTTGTGGATAGCACAACAAACTATAATATTTTAATTAAATCATACCCTTCAATCCTATATGGTCATATCTAAATAATACTATCTTTGTGGATAGCATAACAAGGCATACTATCAAAATATGTCATAAGCATCACTAAGTCAACATCATATCAATTCCTATAGCAAGCCTCGTAAATAGCACAACAAACTCACTATAATTTTTGACATACTCTATTGACTTAGTATGAGCTAACTATCATTAGCTTCATTATGCATCAAGATAGTATCAAATCAGTTTCCACAACAAGCCTTGTAGATAGCATAACAAGCCTACTATGGTTCTTGACATAATACTAACTTGACATGAAGAAAGGCATGGATAGTGTTCTTAACACTTCACCATTATGACATAATGTAATTTAAATAAGGGACTTAGGTCTCATGCACATCCAAAACTTATACAAATGCATCATATGCAATCTAAATTTTAATTCTAACTACCAGCATGTAAGAGCATATAAAGAAATGTAAAGGCTATGGACTTCTGAAAAATCATCCGAACCATAAGATGGTATATTGGTCTTACCTAGGTGCATCAAAGATTGAACCATCTCATGATCAATCTTAATGCACCTCTGCTTTCCAAACGTCTGGTAGTCCAGTCTTCATCTCCATGAAGACTTCCATAACGCTCGATCTTTATCTAAAAATAGAAAAAAATAATTTTATTATTTTAAATAATTTTTT
>KE507050.1:51055-62093 GCA_000441515.1 Elaeis oleifera
ATCCACCCTTATTGGGTCCACTCTTATGATGTGAAAAGGGTCAAGATAAATCCAATTTGGCATTGAGATATGAGCATGGGTTCAGGTATGGTGCAAGAGATAAGGATAGAGTCCCTACCGATTGAAACTCTTTATTTCTAATTCAATTCTAAACTAAATCAAATTTGATTTGAATCCAATGATAGAAATGAATCTAATCTAATTAAGAATCTAATTATCTCAATAAATTTCTAACCCAATTAAAATTAACTGAGTCCAAAATCTGATCAAATCAGGATCAAATTTCTCTTGTAATCAGACTTGATCATATCAAACCCAATCTAAGTTGAACTGAATCTAATTCAATTAGACTTGATCCAAAGCTCTTCACTCAATCAAATTAAGTCAATTAGTTATCTAATTATTAATTAATTCTTCATTATTAGTAGAGTCCCAGCCCAGTGGGACTCTCCTCCAAAGTCTCAGTCCTAGTGAAACTTCTCAACAGAGTCACAATCCAGTTGGACTCTTCAGCCATCAGATCTGATCGAATCTTCTAATGCGTCTGACCCCATAGGTATGAACCTAATCTGATAGCATAGGAATAATTTCTATACCAATCGATGTAATCATCTAGCAATGATGACCCGACGTTTGGATAGGTCGAAGTATTACAAAGCAACATTCTAGAACCTATTGGTGTATGATTACCGTATAATTCATCCTTTTAATCCTAATGCTCAAAGTGACCTAGGATTTGACTGTCAACCCTAATTTAGTCGACCATATTATATTTCAACCTTTCAAATCTATCACATAGATTATCCTAATCAAGATTTTACTAATTAAATATACTGATGCATATCTTCTACTAATTCAGAAGGATCAATTCCATCTTGACTCATACATCGACTTGATAAGTACTTGACTACACTCAGTATCCTTCCGTCACTGAGTTAGAAACTCAAATAGTCTGATACTAAAGTACAGTGAGTTGTTTATAAGTCACCGTGGTGGTCTCAGATCTGAGGGATGCTTATATTCATACCCTTCATGAGCTACTCTTGACAGCAAAGTGCTCGACAAATAGTCACATTTGATGTGAATGTACTCTTGCATTCCATCTGCATACCATAATAGTGTCTTCACACTCTTTGGTTAAGAGGACAACCAACTCATATGGCACACAACGATCTATACTCGATATTACTATCGTCCTATTAATAGCATATCATTAGATCGCGAATATTTTTAAGGACTAAATGATAAATCCTTCTTTGTCAATTAATTATAGTCCTAAGAACTTCATTACAATATAGGAGTTCTAAGATGGATAATTGTAATGAAAAAGCCAAATAACTTTAGTAATAAAATTATATATATTTACAAATATGAGCACAATCATCAACAGGCTGATGATTGGCTTTGGAATATATTTTTCAATATCTTCTATATCAAGTGAAAGGGAGAAAGGCTACAGTTCAAGTATTGACACCATAGTCAGAGATCAATGTGTGATCAAAGGTTCAAAAGTTTGAGACTCTACTTGAAGAAGAAGAATCTACAATGAGAAGAAAAGTTCATGGTTGATCTCGATGGATACCTGTAGAGGTCGAACACGTATGCAGCTCAAGAACCTTCAGATCTAAGATTATCAGTTAAGATGAATTTCGACCCATGCAAAGTAATGAGATCTGATCTTAATTTATTTTAATTTTAGATTATATGTATGTCTTAGATCCTGGATATTGAAAATATGTCCTAAAGCCAATCATCTAGGTTATAGATAATTGTGCTCCATACATGTATATGAATTATAAAATGATAAATATTATCTGATAGATTCATCATAAAAATACATCTTCCTAAATAGAACTCATATATTATGATGAAGTCCTTAGAGCTGCTTCCAAAATGATAAAAAAAATTATCATGTAGTTCTTAAATCCTGCTCGTGACCAAATGATACAATTGTTACAAAGATGATAATTATATTGAGTGTAGGTCGTTGTATGCCATATTAGTTAGTTATCCTCTTAATCAAGGCTTATGGTGACATGGGTATGGCATATGGGTCAAATGTAGGAGTATGTTTCACTAAGCATGACCAATTCTAGAGCACTCTGCTATCAAAGATTACTCTAATGGGATATGGATATAAATATCCCTCTGATCTGAGGCTATCTCGGTGACTTGCAAGCAACTCACTATGCTTTACTGTCAGACTATCTGAATTTTAATTCAGTGATGGAAGGTTTCTGGATACAATCAAGTATTTGTAAAGTCTGAGTGCGAGTCAAGATGGGATAGACTGCTCCAAGTAAAATTAGAGATGATGTATCACTGTGTTTCAATTCAGCAAAATTTTGACCAAAGTAGTCCTAGTAAGGAGTCACAAGATTTTTGAGGTTGAGACACAATGTGGACCACTCATCTAGGGTTGATAATTTAATCCTAAGTCATCCATGAGCATCGAGAGTTAAAGGGATGAATTATACACTAACTATATCCATGTAGGCTCTAAAGTGTTGCTGAGCATACATTTGATCTATTTGGACATCGGATCCCATTGTTAGATGGTTAGATCAATTGGTATAGAATTATTCTTGTGCTATCGATTTAGGTTCAAACCTATGAGGTCACACACATAAAAGTATCTGTCTGATCAAATGACTGATCGATGATTATGAATCATTGAAAGATTTAATTATCAATGTGATTGATAATTAACCCTGTGCAAAGATTGTAATAAATTATCTACTAATAGTTGGTAAATTAAAGAATAATTAATTAATAATATGATTGTTAATTAATTTAATTTGATTGAGCCATAGAGATTGGATCAGATCTAATTGAATTGGTTTCAATTAGGTTTGCTTTGGATTGATTGGATGCAGCCCTAATAGATAACAGGACTTATTTCAATTGATCTTAGGGATGCAAATTAAATTTTAAATTGAATAAAATTTAATTTAATTTGATTTAAATTTGATTGGATTAAATCTTATTGGATAATAGGCTTGATTGGATCAAGCCCTATTGATCATGCTTCCCTGATATCCAATAAGATGAGAAGAATCAATTCCTGGATTGATGGGGTTTAATCTAACTAATTCTCTAATTAGATTAGGGCTTAATTAGTTTCTAATTGGGATAGAACCTAATTAGTTAGTTTGCTATAACTAATTTCTAAGTTAGTTAGGGTTGGATCCAAGAATTAGTTAGAGTTTAACCAAGAATCATGAGTCCTATTTGGAATAGAACTTAACCAACTCAACACTACCCATCTATTTAAGTTTCTCCATGACACATCTCTTTTTCACCGTGAGAACTCACACCCCAAATTAGATGTGTGCCCGTCTTGTGTTTTCATAAGAAAAGATGTGCACCTCTCCCCTCTCCAAGTCGCCAAAAGAAGGGAGGGGCATCCAAGAGTTGGATGCCCCAAATTCCACACGTCTAAGACTTCTTCTCCAATCCCTTTTGAAAGAATTTTGTGAGACTTTTGCTATTAGTTCTTAGGCATCAAAGAGAGCTTCTTTTACTGGTTTTATGGTAGAAAATTATAGAAAAAAGATTCTTCTCAATGAGAGGAAGAGAAGGAAGAAAAAATATCTTCTTTCTTATGCGCAGTCTTGGAGAAGTAGGAGTTTTTCTTTAATTTTTTAATTTTTTTAGGATAAAATTAGATTGAAACTAATTTTTAATATAAATTTAAAAAAAAATATCAAAAAAATTTGGTTGGATATTTGGGGCTTCCTAGGGCTCTAGATCAAGGAGAAAAAGGGGAGAAGAAAAGAGAAGAATGGTTCTTCTCTTGAGTCTCTCTTTTGGATTCTTCTAGGACTTAAAATTTATATTATTTTAGTATGAGAAATTAAATTATATCTAATTTTATCATAAAAATTAGAGAAAAAATTATTCTTAAAGGTGTGAAAGGAAGAGGAAAAAGTTCTCTCTTGTGCATGGGAGAATTGAGAAGAAAGGATTCTTCTCTTGATCTCTATCTCAGAGATTTAATGCATGGATCCAGAAAGAAAAGGAGAGGGTCTTTTATTCTTCATCCTCTTCATATTTCTCTTAGATCAGCCAACAGCATGATGTCTTTGCGAGCTAGCACTCCCAGGGAGATCGATCAGCATAAGAGCTTCTTATGGATATCTATAGAGACTGGATGCATGAGTGGTTGCTGAGCATCATGAAGAACCCACTATCATAGATTTTGGATGTGGTAATCTACTACTCACACTCAGGTATGGAGTTTTGAACTCAATTTATATTTAGATACGATCAAATTTGATATAGATGTGATCTATGTTTGCTGAATTTTAAATTTCAAATTTACATACAACCATATTAGTTCATGTTATAGATCCTGTATGATAGTATTAGATTTGATCTATGCATATATTATATATTAAATTATTTAATCTATATATATTTCATTGTAAATTTAAAATATATGCATAAAATCGTCACGCTTCCCTTCAACTGGTATCAGAGCGAAGGTTCGTTATGACATGAACATATATGCATGTAGAATTGAAATTTAGATTTAGCAATGCATGAGATGTATTATGATCTGATTTTAGATATGATCTAATATAAAAATCAAATCTAATATAATTTAGATTAGATCTAAATTTTGCATATATGATATGTGAGTAGATTAGATGATCTGATTAGCAAGTACTTGGATTGGGTTGATCACCAGACTGTCCGATCATAGGAGCAAAAAGGGTTTAAAGACCCTCTCTTTCTATTTGATAGGATGCTCTTACAGTATATAGGGATGCCATGTGATTTAATCCTATGAAGAAGAAAGCAAAATGAAGAACTTACTTTCTGCAAAATCTTAGATGTTGAAATCCTAAGATTTATTGTATGTGATACAAAACTTGAGTTGTATGAAAATAGAACATCTAATCTATATGATTAAATTATTTAATTATAAAATAAATTAAATTATAAATATTTAGATATGATCTCAAGTTCGTTATGATTAATTTATTTCAGTTTATGCAAAAATTTTCAGATCTGAAACTATACGATACCTATTGGCACCCCAACTGAGTTGACTTAATTTTGATCTGAGTTGATCCAGTCTCCTAGTTTAGTCGACTCAATGCTGATTGACTTGATCCAGTTATCTCAAGCCGAACAATAATGGTTATTGTTCATGATTAGTTAGTTGATCAAGTATCAGACTTAGTCGACCCACTAATGTGAGCCGACTCAGTTCAGGGGTGAGCTGATCTAATAGTCAAAATAATAAATTTATATAAATATGATGTAAAATTATTTATAAATTAAATAATTTCAATTAATAACAGTAATCCATGTTAATGCTATACTTAATTAAGAATTAAGAAACATATTTTAGATCTAGAATTGTGATTAAAAATCTAATGACATTGTATAAATATTGGGTTCCGATTATGTAATGGAATCTAAATTTAAAATTTAAACATGAATATTGAAAGCTTTAATGACTAAAACTATCGAATCAAAATTCAAACCCTAAAATCATCTTGTAGATGTCGAACAAAATAAAATCAAACATGCAAAGAGATAGAATCTTATACTTCCTCAAACGAGCAGTATGGTAAGAAAGTGATCTCCATGAGACTTCAAAATAGAAGTCCTCCAATGGTGATCGATATGAAAGTTGGTCAAGGTCCTTCCCAACTAGTACACTGCCGCAGTCTTTTCTTCACAAGAACACTGTCAGCTTTGAACTCGAAGAACAATTGCACCAACATTCAGTTACCTTCAATTTTGCCATTAGGATCATGCCCAGAGAATTCTCTCTAGAAGTCTCACAACCTAGGATTTAATTTTGTGCTCCAACATATGGAAAAATCAAACTCTAGGACAAGCTAGCAACACTTGCTATTTTTTCACCACCCTTCTTACTATTTTTTCTCTCAATTTTTCTTATCTTTTTCTTAGATTTTTTTAAATTTTTCTCTCATATCACATGCCAAATACCTCTAATTTTCAATCAAAATCCAACACCCAACCCATGTGGGATGCCCCATATAAATTGGTTAGGAAGAGACGTGAAGAAGCCCCAAGTTGGCGCTCCATATCTTCACATGGAGAATTAATTCTCTGTAGCTTTAAGTGGTGCAGAAGACCCTTCACACAGAAGGACTCCTCCTCTTCTATGCTCCATAAATCCCATCTTAAAATTTGGCATGTGATAATTAAGAAAAATAGAAAACTGATGAGATGGATAAGAGTCTTCATGAAGAAGGACTCTTCCACTTCTCAATGCAATAAAGGATGGGCGGCTATTATTTTGGCATGGAACATAGGTCGCCTGGAGGTCTCTTTCCACACTTGAAACACTTTCAAGTTGGATAAGAGTCCAATTAAAAGAGACCCAATCCAATCAGGTCAAAAGCAACAGGTTTAGTTTAGCTCAAACACTTTGAATTTAACCTAATTGAAAACTTAGGTTAATACAATGTACTAGTATATCAAATTAACCCCTAAGATTTATATTAAATTCTAATTAAATCAGACCAAAATCAAATCTCAAATTATGTAACCTATTAGATTCCAAATCTAGCTAGTAGTGGATACAGACTCTTGACCTAACCTTAATCCGATCAGATTAGGTCAGCTCAAAAGTCCCAATCAACTAGTACTCTTTCTAATTAATTTTAAATTAAATTTTTAATTTTGATGAGTTCACAAGTCAAGATTAATATCTAAAAATGTGTCATAACTATTTGAAAGAAATAAAATTTTGATAAAAATTTTCAAAATATCTTTCAATGTCAAGTTACCATATAATTCAATCCTTTAATCAAATAACATCCCAGATGAGCTGTGCGCATGAAATCATGTTAAACTCAATTGTTTATCGAAATATATCTCAATCAAAAGGTGATGATTCACTTGATGATATATTAAATTTTTTTTTAATTATCATCCTGCTTTGGCCAAAGACTTTCAAAATCATCGATCTATGAGATCATATAGAATGTTCACTTCTCTTATTAGGAGTGAATAATCCCTTATTGATTACTCACAATCTTCATACACACTTCACCACATCTAGAACACCCCACATAAAGATCAGAGAATCAAGTTAAGAAGTGAACTAAAATATGAATTCATGTACACAAGGTACCATGATGACTCAGGTCAAAGAATCACTTACACAACTCACATTAGAGAATCATCAGCTGATATGTAAATAAGACTTCATTAGATATTTTCTCATAAGTCTATTTAGTGAACTCATTCTTTAATAAGCACCCACATCTTTATATTAGTGTCACCACACAAGTGATTATGAGGTCAATTATTCTTATCACTGAGCATACATAAGACATGCCAGTCTTACCAATATCAATGATCTCTGACTCAATAAATTAATGACTGAGAATATTTTAGGTCATAATGATCAAAGATTTAGGTCTCACTGGCGTGATCTCATCATGACCCTCAAACCATTGTCTAGATCTATAGGATTCATTATAATTTAAAATAATAATAAGATACAGCATATGATGAATCAAGAAGCCTATTTCACTAAATAATAATGTCAATTACATGAGTTTGGAAGACAAATTATAGAAAATATCCGATCGTATCTCATATGCGATTGGCTTATAGGGTATTATTCTTTCAATCTCCCACTTGCACTAAAGCCAATCACCTTTATACTTGTGCCCATGCATCAAGGTGGTGGTCAAATTGCTACAATGATAAGGCCTTAGTGAACGGGTCCGCTATATTGTTCTTGATATCAACTCACTCCATGATCACATCACGTCTTTCGACTATCTTTCGAACAAGATGGAACCATCTTAGGATATGCTTGAATTTATGATGAGATCTTAATTCTTTGGCTTGAGCAACTTTCTCAGTATTGTCACTATAAAGGGCCACTGGTTGTTTAATCCCTGAAACCACATCCAATTCTGAGATAATTTTCTTCATCCAGATGGCCTCCTTTATAGCCTCACTAGCAGCAATGTACTCAGCTTCAGTGATTGAGTCAACAATAGTTCGCTATTTGAAACTCTTCCAACTTACTGCCCCACCATATAGGATGAACACACACCCAGATATGGATTTGCTATCATTCAGATCAAATTAAAACTAGAATCAGTATAACTTTCTAGTTATAAATCAGATCCACTATATATGAGAAAAATATCTCTATGTTAGGTTCCAAAAATGCAGCAAAAAGTAATTTTAAATTTTTAAAAAAAATAAGTCAATAGTCTTAGCAATTAAACTATCGAGTCAAAATTCGAACCCTAGAATCACCTTGCCGATGTCAATGCCGATCAAACAAACAAGCATGTAAAGGAATTGAATTTTATACTTTCACCAAAAGCAACGTGGCACATTGGTGATCTACATAGGACTCCAAAGTAGAAGCCCTCCAATGGTGATCATACTGAAGTTGGCCAAGATCCTTCCTAACCGGTGCACTGCCGCAGTCTTGTCTTCTTAAGAATGCTGCCGGCTTCGAACTCGAGGAACGATCACACCAAAGCCTAGTCGCCTCCGATCTTGCCATCAAAATCATGCCAAAAAGATACTCTTCAAATATCTCACAACCTAAGATTTGATTTTGGGCTCCAACACATGAAAAAATCAAATCCTATGGCACACTAGCAACACTTGTTAATTCTCTCACCACCCTTCTTACAACTCTTGCCTCTCAATTTTCCTTGTCTTTTCTCAATTTTTTTAAATTTTTTCTAATTTACACACCACTTTTCTCTAGTTTCCATCCAAAACCCAACACTTGGGCCATATGGAATGCCCCATTTAAATAGGGGACTAAGGGACGTGAGGAAGGACCAAGGTTGGCGCCCCACTTTCTCATGTGGTGAATAAATTCACCGTGTATAATTTTGATGCAATAGAGCCTTCACATAGAAGGACTCCTCTTTTGCACCTCATAATTTTTCAAGAAAAATGGCATGAAATCATGAAGAATCTGGATGAGAATTTAAGGCAACACGTTAAGATAAGAGCCTTCATTAAGAAGGACTCTCCATCTTCACATGCTAATTAGGAGGGGCGGCATTTTTATTTGGTGTAGAACTTGGTGGGCACAGAGAAATCCTTCCACACTTGAAACTATTCCAAGTTGGATAAGAACCCAATTAAAATGGACCCAATCTCATTAGGTCAAAGACAACTGGTCTAGATTAGCTCAAACACTTTGAACTGAACCAATTTAGAAATTTGGGTTATACAATATGCTAACATATCAAATTAACCCTTAAAATTTATACTAAATCCTAATTAAATTAGACCAAGGTTAAATCTCAAAATATGTGACCTATTGGATTCCAAATCTAGTCAGCAGTGGATCCAGACTTTCGATGTAATCCTAATTAGGTCAGCCGAAGAGTCCCAATCAACTAGGACTCTTCCTAATTGATTTTTGAATTAATTTTTTAATTTTGATAAGTACACAAGCCTAGATTAATATCTAGCAATGTATCATGACTATCCAAAAGATTTAAAATTTGATAAAAAATTATCAAAATATCCTTCAGTGGTAAGTTATTGTGTAATTCAATCCTTCAGTCAAACAACATTCCAGATAAGCTGTGGATATGAAAATATATTAAATTCAATCACTTATCTATATATATCTCGATCAGAAGGTAATGATTCAGTTGATGATATATTAATTTTTTTTTCTAATTATCATCCTGCTCTGGCCAAAGACTTCCAGAATCATCGACCTATGAGATCATATAAGAAGTTCGCTCCCCTTATTAGGAGTGACTGATCTCTTATTGATCACTCACAATCTCCATGCACACTTCACCATATCCAGAACACCCCATACAAAGATCAAAGAATCAAGTTAGGAAGTAAACAAATATGGATTCATGTACATAAGGTACCATGATGATCTCAGGTCTAAAGATCACTTACACAACTCTCACTAGAGAATCATCAGCTGACATGTAATAAACTCCATCTGATGTTCTCTTGCAGGTCTATTCAGTGAACTCATTGTCTAATGAGCAACCATATCCTTGTATTAGTGTCACCACACAAGTAGTTGTGAAATCAACCATCCTCATTTCTGAGCATATATAGGACATACCAGTCTTACCAGTGTCATTGATCCCAACTCAATGAACCAATGATTGAATATTTTAGGTCGTGGCTATCAAGGATTTAGGTCTCACTAGGGTGATCTCATCACGACCCTAAAACTATTGTCCAGACCTATGGGGTTCATTATAATCTTAAGAACACAAAGATGTAGCATATAATAAATCAAAAATATCTATTTTATTAATAATATTAATGTCAATTACATGAATCTAGAAGATAAATTACAAAAAATATCCTATCGCATCCCATATGCGATTGACTTGCAGGGTATTATTCTTTCAATCTTCCACTTACACTAAAACCAATTACCCCTATACTTGATGCCCATGCAATCAAGATGGCGGTCAAACTGCTACATTGACAAGGCCTTAGTGAATGGATCCGCTATATTATTTTGGTATCACCTCGCTCCTTGATCACATCGCATCTTTCGACTATCCCTCGAACGAGATGGAACCATCTTAGGATGTGCTTGGATTTATGATGAGATCTCGGTTCTTTAGCTTGAGCAACTGTCTCAGTATTATCACAATAAAAGGGCACTAGTTGTTCAATCTCTGAAACCATATCTAATTTTGAGATGAATTTCTTCACCCAGACAGCCTCCTTAGCAGCCTCACTAGCAGCAATATACTCAGCCTCAGTGACCGAGTCAGCAACAATTTGCTGTTTGAAACTCTTCCAACTTACTGTACCATCATACAGAGTGAACACATATCTAGATATAGATTTACTATCATTCGGATCAGATTAAAATTAAATCAGTATAACCTTCCAGTTTAAATCAGATCCACCATATAATAGAAAAACATCTCTAGTCCTTCTCAAGTACTTGAGATATTTTTTACAGATTTCTAATGATCCTCTCCGAGATCAGTCTGAAATCTGCTTACGATGCCTAAGGCATAAGCCACATCAGGCCTGGTACATAACATAGCAT